>ML811884.1:7100-48409 GCA_009831015.1 Picea engelmannii | reverse complement strand
TCCTGTTTCTTTCCCTGCAACTGATCTTTGTACATGACCTTCTCATTGAATATGACATCTCTACTCCTAATTATTTTGTTATTTTCATAATCCCATAAGCGATAACCAAAATCATTAACACCATATCCAATAAAGGTACACTTGTTGGATTTTGCCTCAAGCTTTGTTCTATTTTCTTTATCAATATGGAAAAATGCTTCACAACTGAAAGTTTTCAAAAAAGAATAGTTTACCTGTTTTCTTGTCCATTCCTCCTCTGGAATTCTACCATCCAAAGAGCTTGAAGGTCCTCTATTTATTAAGTAAACAAAAGTATCTACAACATCTGCCCAGAACTGTAAGGGCAAACCGGAATGCAATCTCGTACTCCTTGCACGCTCCATGATTTTCATGTTCATCTTTTCTGACACACCATTTTCTTGTGGTGTTCTTGGAACTGTCTTCTCTCTACGAATCCCATGGTATGAATAGTAATCATCAAACTCCTTGCTGCAATATTCACCTCCATTATCTGATCTGAGACACTTCAACCTTTTTCCTATCTCATTCTCAACCAAAGCTTTCCATTTCTTAAAAGTATCAAAAACATCATATTTTTGTCGAATGCAAAAAACCCAAGTTTTTATAGTTGCATCATCAATAAAAGTAACATAATAATTAGAGCCACCAAGAGATGATACCTGAGTTGGTCCCCATAAATCTGTATGCACAATCTCTAACATTTCATTTTTCTTTTCTTTTCCGACTCTGAGAAATCTGACTCTCTTTTGTTTTCCATAAACACAATGCTCACAGAAGTCCAAATCAATCTGTTTAAGATCTGGCAGCAAATTTATTTTGTGAAGGATCTGCATACCCTTCTCACTCATGTGTCCCAGCCTATGATGCCATAGTGTTGTATCCACTTCTATAGAAGCTAAAGATATAGAAGAGTCAGTATTACTAGTACATAAATACAATCTACCTACCTCCTCTCCCTTCGCTATCACCAATGATCCTTTGATGACCTTCCACATCTTATCTGTAAATATGGATACACAACCTTCACTTTCCAACTGCCCTATTGAAATCAGACTTTTCCTTAAATATGGAACATGTCTTACCTCTTTCAACAAACATTGGTTTCCATTTCGTTGCTTTATTTTTACCTTTCCCATTCCAACAATTTTGCATGGTGCATCATCACCCAAATGAACCTGTCCAAAATCACCTTGAACATAATCTAGAAAATGTTTCCTATGGGGTGTGGCATGAAATGAATCTCCTGGATCTACTACCCAAGACTCAGAAATATTATCTATAGAAAGAATCAAAGCATATTGTAACACATCACCTGTTACATTTGCTTCTTGATTTCTCTCCTGCTGTCCATATCTTTGTTTCTTTGGAGCTCTACAGTCTTTCTTCAGATGTCCTTTCTTCCCACAATTCCAGCACTCTATCTTTCCAAGTCTGGATTTGGATCTGCCCTTCCTAGAATTTCCATGGTTCCCTGAGCCCTTTCCTCTATCCTTTTGTCTTCCCCTATTCTCCATGTTCAACGCATTACCTGATGTCTCACCTGTGCTTTTCCATCGCATTTACTCACTAAGGATAACACCAACAACATCATCAAATTTTAAAGTATTTGAACCAGAGACAGAGTTACTTACAGCCATGACCAAGCTATTCCAGATTTCTGGCAATGAGCACAAGATTCGAAGAGCCCTGACCTCATCATCAAAGTCCACTTTTACAGAACTTCGATGATTAGTAACCATATTAAATTCATTTAAATGATCTGCAACAGACCCACCTTCTAACATATTCATATTAAATAATATATTCATTAGAAATACCTTATTGGACGCCGAGGGTTTTTCATACAATTTGGCCAATGCGTCCATCAAACCCTTCATTGTCTTTTGTTTGGAAATATTGAAAGCCACTGATGTTGCCAGGCTCAGTTGTATCATTCCTAGAGCCTTTATGTCAAGAATCTCCCATTCTTCGTCCTTCATGGTTGTCGGCTTCTTTGCTACTCCACCCAATGGTAGGAATAGATCCTTCTGATATAAATAATCTTCCATCTGCATCTTCCATAACTGGTAGTTTTGGTCGTTAAATTTCTCAACCCTAAACTTTCCATCTTCCGACATTACTCCCACTCGAACTAGGAACCCTCTTTTCCTGCGAGTTACCTTTCGCTCTGACACCAGTTGTTAGAAAAACAGGACCGCGGAGCAATAAAATAAAACAAATGCGGAAACAAAACACAGAAGACACACAATACAAGAGAGACACAGATTTATGTGGTTCACCCAATGTGGGCTACGTCCACCAGAGAAATTTTCAGGTCCTTCCTTTATTATTATCTAGCAAATGAAGGGATACAACCTACAGCAAAACCCGATGTAACTTCCTCTTCTTTCTCTCACAGTCTCCTCACTCAGAATACAATATTCACCATCAACCATAGCCACAATACATTTACAAGGAAATTTTTCCTTTGGGGGCCCGCTTGCCCCCGGACCCCCCAGCCGGGGGGATAGCCCCCCCGGACCCCGCAGAGGGGGTACCCCCCCTCTGCACCCCCCCACGTGGAAGAGTGTACATACTTCTGGGGTGTAAATACTTCATGGGGTATAAACACGATTGAAAGAAAGAACCTCTGAATTAGGAAGATAATCAGGCTCCACAACCAACATTTTTCCTTACTGCCATCCCTTTTTACTTTCTTGAGGAAACATGCGATATGAGATAATCCCAACACGAACCTGGGATAGAAATTGGGGAGGCTTAAGAATATCTTAAGCTCAATGAGTGTGGTTGGGTTTGGCCAGTCACAGATGACCTAGATATTGGTTGGATCCACATGCACACCATGTTGATCAATGATGTATCCTAAGTAATGGACCTTGTCCATGTTGAAGGAGAATTTTTCCAAGTTTACATATAGTTTTTTCTGTCGTAGGGTGTGCAAAACCTGTTGAATATGCTGCAAGTGTTCCGCCCAAGTCTTATTGTAGATGAGTATGTCATCCAGATACACCTCTACAAAATTACTGGTGAAATATCACAAGATACCGTCCATCATCCTCATAAACGTTTTTGGAGCATTTTTCAAACCAAAGGGCGTGACCAACCATTCAAAAATACCTTGTTTTGACTTGAAGGCGATCTTCCATGCATCTATTTATTCTATTAGGACCTGGTAGCCAGACTTTAGATCAATCTTACTGAAGTATTTGTCCCCCATGATCTGATTAAGGAGGTCGTTGATTAGGGGGAATCAGGTATCGGTTACAGACTGTGATTTTATTCAGGGCTCGGTAATCAATGCAGAGTCGCCAAGTATCGTCTTTCTTCTGCACCAGTACAATTGGGCTCCCACAAGGCAATGATTTGGGATGGATGCACCCCTTGTGGAGAAGTTCTTGGATCTACCTCTTGATCTCCTTGTTTTCTAACAAAGAGTGGCAGTAGACCATCCCATTAGGTAGAAGTGTGGTTGGGGTCAGATCAATGGGATGCTTGACGTGGCAGTGCAAAGGTACCCCGATAGGAGAGGAGAAGATATCTAAGTATTCTTCCATGACCTTATCCACTTGATTTTTTGTGTGGAGAGATCGGTCGTGGAGACCCTGGATGTGGTTGCGATCTTTCTCTTACTCTGAGAGAGAATCGCGAAGAAGACAAATCTCTCGATCTGAGAGATGACCTTCCTGCATTGCTTGGCAGAGATCAAGGAAATAGCACTAGGAGGGATTGCCTCGGGTATCCTGTACAATTTCCCATTCAGAGTAATAATAACACTACTAGGCCTAGATTCGTATATAGCATGAAATTTCCATAAATAAGGTTGGCCCAAAAGAACATTACAAACTTCGAGAGGAGAAACATTACACAATACATCGTCTTTGAAGGGATTTATGTTGTACGATAGTCAACACTTTTAGTTGACATGGAGATCGCTTCTTTCCTTAGCGGACCCAGCCAATGGTGTAGGGATGTGGGTGAAACGTTGTCGGCAGGGCTAGCCGCTTGAAGAACTATTTTGAGTTGAGGTTCTTTTGGCTACCGCTATCAAGGATGAAGTGAAACAGGGTGAATTTTACCCACATCTGTAAATGGAAAAGGTGCTCGCCTTCTTCTGAATCATCTAGTTCATCAGGCTAGAGGTTGGTGGTAGCAACGGTGGCACTGGGTTTCGCATCAATGATCTATCTTCCCCTTTCTGGTTCTGACTCAGATTCATAACCCGCATATGATTCAGAGGATTTCACTTCGACCACCAGCGACTTCTTTGAGTGGAAATCAGCAGTGTTATGCCAAGGGCTCTTATGGAAGTTGCAGCACTTGTTGATATCCTTCTTTGTCTTTTTGGTGTCATTCTTTTCTTGTGGCTTGGAATGGTTTTCCTGATACTGTCCATATTTTCTCTGTCCTTTGTTCTGTAGGTTGGGGCCACCCTTTCCTGTTTTTTTTCCGTGAGGGGTTCTCAGGAGCAAATTTTCGCGTCTTTTGTTTGAGCTTCTGCTTGATTTTGATGAGATATCAATAGGTCGCGCCTAAGGATGGGATGTACAGGAATTCCATTTCAGTATTGATGTATCTATGTAGAGAACTATGATACTTGAGCACCATATGTCACTCTGAATATTTGATACCTAGCTTAGAGCGCAAGGTATGGAAGACATTTGTGAAATCTGACACTGCTTGGTCTCTTTCTTGCCGCAGTGTGGTCCATTTGGTATACAAGTCGTCATAAATTATGATAGGGTAGTAATGTTCCTTAATAGAATCCTTGAAGGATTCCTAGGTGGTCTTGAATGTAAATAATGAGGGTTCCATTGTTTCCTTTTGCTCACATAAAGTTTCCCACCAATATTTGACATGGGGAACGACTTTAAGGAGCGCAAAAGTATTTATTTCTCTATTTGAAAAGTTATGGACAAAAAAATACCCTTCTAGTAGATTCAACCACTTGTCTACAACATCTATGTCTATCTGACCTTCAAATATAGGAATATTTGACCTTCAAATATAGGAATATCGAAGTTGATTTGTACCTTGAAGGGGGCGGTGCCTCCACTCAAGGAAGATGTGTCTCTTATTGGTAGACGCCGAAGAATTTACGTGAAACTATCCATCATATCGTTCCTCTGTTGCATGAGGGATTCCTCAAGAAACATTTTGAAAGGATCTCCTATCCCATCATCTTTCTTTTCTCCTTCCATGAGAGGTCGTTTGGGCGTGCGATATATTTTTTCCTCAAGATAAACAAGCTCGAGACCCAATTCTTTGTACCCTAACCTCGTTGGGGACATGCATCAAGACGACAAGGAGCATACCGCTCTAATACCAATGATCCAGATTTTATGAGCAGAACGGAATGAATACATATTATTAAAATATGCCTAACACAAAATAATAGGGATACAGTAAAATTGGTTTTCTATTCAATAAGGAAATAAGATGAAACTGTAAAATGCAGTGGAAAACAAGCTTGTTGGAATGGTGGCAGCATATCTCTGAGAAGAGATGTGACGGTTGCGCTCATTCACCAAAATATCATTACAATGAGGATTTTAAGGCCTTTTTACATTAAACATGAATGTCAAAAACCCTCGACATCCAAAAACCTAACCTTAGGAGATGAAGCGCCAAAAGTCATGTGGGCCCCATTTGGGTAAGTTAGTACATCAACTTCACGGGGTCGTAACTTTTGAATACGATATCTATTTTAGGCGCACAATAGAATGTTGGAAAGGTTTATCCGATCACTACACATTTTTCTATACTACACTATTGGAAAGGTCATTTCAGATTGTGGCAAGCCCTAAAAACGTTGTTTAGAGCCTCAAAACGGCCCCGCAAGTCAAGGACCTGAAAACTAGGAAAAAAAATACCAAACTGGAAAACTACCAAAATGAACCAGTTGGAATAGGTGGGAGGCCACTGAAATCCATATGGATCACCTTCACCCTTCAATCTCTCCTTGTTGATGTGAAGCCATACCTGGTCTCCAACCTGGAACTGATGATCAACCCTGTGTTTGTCATGTCGAACCTTATATTGTGCTTGAATTTTCTCCAATTGTTCCCTGACTGCTTGGTGTACCTACTGGATCCTCTGAATGAACTTGTGGGCCATGTATTCACTTATTTATTCATTTGAATCGACATCTCTTCCATAAATCAAGTCCAAAGGGACCTTAGGAAAATATCCAAAACATGTCTCAAAAGGAGAACATTGAGTGGGGGATTGTAAGGCTCGATTGTAAGCATGTTGTACATAGGGTATTTGTTCATCCCATAACTTGGGATGCTTGTTTCGGTAGCCTCGAAGAAAAAGTACCACTATTCGGTTAACAACCTCTATCTGTTCGTCGGTCTGTGGATGGAAAGAAGTGCTCCTCTTCAACTTGGTGTCCATCATTCTCCACAAGATTGTCCAAAAATCCCCAAGGAATCGAGTATCTCGATTCGAGATAATGGATGTGGGTAACTCAAAGTGAACCCAAAAATACTGAAAGAAGAGATTATTAGTCTTCTCAGGAGTGATATGATTTTTACATGGCATCAAGATACACATATTTCTGAACCTATCTACTACAACATACAAATAGTCATGACCCCTTTTCGAAATTGGTAACCCCCCTAAAAAATCCATGGAGATACTTTCCCATGGATGGGATGGAACAGGAGGTGGTGAGTATATCACCAATTTTCTATTAGTGGACTTACAAGTAGAAAACATCACACACCCCTTTACATATTTAGTTACAATTTCTTTCATCTGAGGCTAGTAACAAAATCTCTACAGATGAGCCATAGTTTTTCCTACCCCAAAATTCCCAAACACAAGAGAAGTGTGAGCTTCTCGTATTACATGGACTCGTTCACATGTAGGAAGACATAACTTTCCAAGATGGTATAGTTTTCCTTGCAGACAATAGTTCTCTACATGTGCACCATGGGTTAGCTTCTCAAATACTTCTTTAAAATCTTCATCAACGACATATTGTTCCATATAGCTATTATGAGATAAAGAAGAATTCTTCAAAATAATAGAAGCAACAACAGGAGGTCTAGAAATCATATCAGCTACCTTGTTACTTGTACCTTTTTTGTATTTGATTACCAAATGAAATTTTTGAAGGAAACCCATCCACCTGTAATGTTGATATTGTTGAAGCTTGGTTTGTGCTTGGAGATATTGTAAGGGTTGATGATTTGTATGCATGATTGTTTCCTTCACTAAAAAGTAGTGCTTCCATTTCTTTACGCTTTGAACTAATGCATACAACTCTTTATCATACATAGGATAGTTAAAAACAGCTTGGTTAAAAGTTTCATATTGGTAACAGATAGGCTTACAATATTGCATCAATACTGCACCCATGGCGTACCCGTTGGCATCTGTCTCGATCTCGAAAGTTTGTTCAAGATTTGACAGTGCTAATATTGGTGTGGTATTGATCTTTTCCTTTCAAATGTCAAAAGCTTTTTGTTTCTTTCCTCCCCACTGAAAAGTGTTCTTCACACTGGTTAAGGCATGCAAAGGATCTGCAATAAAAGAGAAGTTTGAAATGAATCTCCTCCAGTACTGGACTACACCTAAGAAGATTTGTACTTCAGTTACACTTTTGGGCTCATTCCAATTTACAATTACATTAATCTTGGAAGGATCAATTTGCAATTGTCCTCCCCCCTACAATATGACCTAAGTACAAAAGTGCAGTCTTACCAAATTTACATATGGACAATATTACATACAACTTTTCCCTTTGAAAATTATCCAATACTTTCTTTACATGCCTTACATGCTCATCCCAAGTCCCACTAAATATAAGAATGTAGTCTAAATATACAATCACAAAATCATCTAGAAATGGCTTGAATACATCATTCATCACATGCATGAAGGTTGTCGGAGCATTACAAATCCCAAACAACATAGCTAACCACTCAAACAATCCTTTTTTGGTTTTAAAGTAAGTTCTCCACGCATCTTTTTCTGTAACTGTGATCTGATGGTATCCACTGCGCAAATCCAACTTAGTGAAATAAAAAACATTTTTTAATTGATCAAGTAAATCATCCTATGAGGAAGAGGGTATCGATTTTTCACCATGATTTTATTTAAGTCTCGGTAATCGACACACACTCTCCATGTTCCATCCTTATTTGGCATCATCACGATTGGAGAACCACAAGGAGATGAGATGGGCCTGATGACCCCTTGATCTAGTAATCCTTGTACCTACTTTTTGATCTATGTCATCTCTAAAATTGACATCCTGTACATGTGCACATTAGGAAGAGAAGAATCATGTTGAAGATGTATTTCATCTTGGATTTCCCTCTTAGGAGGTAATCCATCTGGTTCTTGTAAAATATTATCATACTTAGAAACAATATCAATTAATTATTTCTTATGAGAAGGATCACATCCTTGGAAAGCATCGGATGTTCCGACATCCTTTTCCCTTACGACCATGAGTACATATCTCTTATTAGTGTTTATGAGTCTCTTCATTTTTCCTACACTAACAAGTGTTGTGTATACCCTCTTGTTGTGGGATATAAAAATATATTCCACTTCCCCTTTAGTAAGGTGATATTTGTTCTCATGACGAAAGAAGATTATTTTTCTATCATAAAGATAAGGACTCCCCAGCACTATGCCACATATATCAAGTGATACAACATCCAAATCCACTTCATCAATCAACTTTGAAGCAATAGAAAATTTGACCCTACATTGCTTGGTGGCATTAAGTTTTGCTTTATCACATACCCAACCAAGAGGATAAGGCTTTGGAATTGGTTTAGTTTCAAGACCCATATTTTTGACAAGTGCTTCAGATATCAAATTTACTTGGGAACCCGGATCAAATAATGTATCTATCTTAGTGTGCTTAGATACAACTAGTATGTGAAATAATTCATTCCTCTTTCTTTCATCGTCATGAGATTTGTTATTGGAATTTGAACTAGCATGAAGGGAATCTTTATCTTGTACTCCAACCGCCTTTGTCTCCTGAATCGAAACCAAGATCTTGTTGCACTGTAACAACGGTCTTTGTCTTCCCCTTTCCACCGAATTGTTTCGGTCTTTTCTCTGGATGTAGTTTCCAACAGTGTTCATCAATGTGACCATTCTTCTTGCAATGAGTGCAAGATGGATTTATTTCTTCCCTCTTTATAGTGGTGGCATTTTTTTTGTTCCTTTTAAACTTCTTATGTGGGATATTGGAAGGTTTATTTGTGGGATCTTCCTGGACATGTTTTCCCCTATTCTCAAGGTGAGTGTCTTGCACACAAAATTCATCAAGACTGGTGGGGTTAAACAATAGTAAAATATGACAAATATAACTATGAAGTGCACCAATATGCTTCATTAAAGTTTCATAAGAATCCAAATGAACGTTTAATGAAAGAGATTTCTTCCTAAATTCTTCCATGAACCTTTGTACAATTTGACCTTTACTTTGTCTTAAAGATTTCCATTCCATCATTGCTTTATGTAAATAACCTAATGGATAAAATTGCTTCCTTATCACTGATTTAAATTCCAACCATGAGGAAATAATATTACCACACTTACTTCTATCCTATAGTTTTCTCTCCCACCATACGAGAGTGGTGCCTTCCAACCGAAGAGAGGCCAATTGCACTTTAACTTCCTCTTCATCAATATGTTGGACACAGAAATATACTTAAACCTATCGGATCCAGTTATCTATCTTTTTAGGATTAGCATCTCCATTAAACATAGGTAAAGAAAATTTTACATCAAGATTTAATAATGGTTTCTTAAAATAAGCTTTATGGATAGAATGATGAGAATGATGAGAATTCTCAAAGGAATAAGAGCTAGAACTTGATGGTGAAGATGGAGGGTCAGGAGGGTCTCCTCCAGCCCCTTGATTCATTAAATCATTATCATCTTCTTGTGCTTCCTTTTTCTTCCCTTTATTCTTCATCCTCTTCTCGTAGTCTCCATACATTCTCTCAACCATTTCTGACATGCGATAAAAGACCATATGGAAGTTTTTCTCCTGTTCATCACATTTGTCCTCTTCGGCCATTTTCTTCCTTCAAGATGCACTGCCAACTTTAGGATTGAAAGTATTAAGAGTTCCTTCACCCTGCTTACTCTTGTCCCTAGTAAGAATTCACACTCAATAATTCAAGTCAAATATGACTTCTCTGATACCAACATGATCTGAGATCTTTTCATCAATGTGACTTATTAAAGAATTGTATTAAATGAGCATAAAATTGAGTGCACCATAAAGAAGGAATAAATCAATAATGAAGAGACATATGCATCAGATCTGAACACAAAGAAACTTGATAACGGAGTTCATCCCTAATGGACTATGTCTCCGGGTCCTTCTCTCAAATGGGTAGGCCTTTTTATAAACTCAGCAAAAGAATTTGGAAAAATACATAAGTATACCTCATCCTGGAGTTAAGCTATAGAAGCTTTGCTCATATCAGAAAAAAGACAACACCATTGAATTTGTGGCGTCGAATTACCCATAAATGACTATCTCCACACCTCGATACGATTCTGTAACTTCCAAGCCCTTAATAAAATTTGTCTCGATTTCCATGCCTACAACCTACATTAATGACTGTCCTTTGCAACATTTTTCGTGCCCTGGTCTCCCCCCCATGCATTGGCAGAACCTCTTTTTAAATTAAAAAGGGGGTGGATTTACCAACCCCGGTCGTTTGTCCCAACGGTTGGCGAAAGTATTATTAGGCGCTAGTATTGGTGGAGGTCTTGGGGTCAAACCCGTGGACCTCCTCCCTTTGGCTTGTTTGTTTTAAACCATGGAAAATTCCTTCGCTAACTTTGGAAACGACGATATATTTGTCGTAGTATTGTTTGGCCAATCTGATATGGCAGGATTTGTCATAATAGTGGCAGATTGGGGGTTGGCGCTAGCTAACGCCACCAATAAATTATTTTTATTTTTTGTTTGTTGGCCCACATTGGGTGTTTCCTCGCTGCCATGTGGCAACCCACGACAGGGCCATGTGGTGGCCTCCCATTGGGCCACGTTACCACTCTTGTACCGTCAGTGCCACATCACCACTCATGCTTCATCAACTTGCCACGTCATCTGATAGGTCGTTGTACGATCTACCACGTGGTTGTATGGACTGCCACATGGCACCTTCTCATTGGTCCACGAATTTGACCAAAAAGTCCAAAAATGAGTGACACGTGGCAGCCTCTAGTGTTTTCACGTCATCGTGTTGATGTCAGCATGACACATGTCACCCTCTGTGTTCCATGTACCCATGTATGGATGATGACATCATTCGTACTGATGTTGACGTTAGCAGTACGGATGCTAACTCATCCATGTTGACTGGGCTAGGTTGACCAAAACTTTGACTGCAAATATACTTTGATATGTAACTCTGTTTGACGATTCGTTTACGTCGTTGGAAAGCTTGTGATTTTCTCTTTGCGTTGATGCCAATTTCACTAAGTTTTGAGGACTTTGAATTTTTTTCCTTTCTTTGTTTGTTGAGGCCATTATGAGCTTCCTGAGTTGATTCTACAAATTCTGAGTTATCCTTAGTCTCCTCTCTATCTTTTTGGATCACTATGAGAGTTACGAATCAAGGTGACACATGGCTCCACATCAGAAGGTCCAAATCAGTAGGACCATGTAAGAAATGGGTGACACATGGCACACATACCATGGGTCCACGTCAACCTAGGAGATGTCAACATGCCACGTCCCTTTGGGGTTTCAACTCTCTGGGGATGTTTAGTCTCTTTTACCAGCTAAAACATCGAAGTCCTGAAATCCTGAAGGCCCGGAGAAAACAAAATAAGTATCGTCCATCTCAACAATTGATTAAGTCATATACGTTGGATTAAGACAATGGAAGGATAGAATAAGGGGTACTATCAACTAGAAACAACCAGTTACCTACACTTTATGAACACTTCAGCAAGTCAAAATCTGGAAGAGTGCAAGGATAGCCCAAAGGCTGAAGTTCGGAGGACTTGGTTTCAACATTGGTCTCGTGATAAGGTAAAGGAGTTGATTAAGGGCGCAAAGGGCCTAGAATTAAATACATTCGTGGAAATTTGAATAAGGTCCTATGTAGAATAATAAGAGTGGAAAGATAAAGCGCTAAAGGAACAATGCTTAGAGTGGATAATCCCATGTTTTCGAGCCCACTATCACAAGGAAAGTGGTTTGAAGGAAGTAACTCTCTGCATAATTTGAATCTAGAAATAAGAAAACAATTTGTGAAGGAATAAAATGATAAAATGAATTAGAAGGGATTTGAAGTCTTTTAAAATTAAAATCAAATTTTAATAAAACACAAATGTCACCATTAATGTTGATTAAATGAAGAGGTGCAATGGTTCATTATTAAAAGAAACAATGGGTCAAATTCATACCTATTGAAACATTATATAAACCAGAAACTGTGGTGGAAAGAAAGTCTCTTTGCAGTATACATCAAAAGATAAAAAGTAGGAGCAGAGTCCAAGAAATAAACTGTAACATTTTTATGTAGTGAGGGTGGTAGGGAGGAGCTTGGGAGGATTGTAGTCCTCTGCAGGTTAAAGTTTGTTTCAAAAGGGAGTTGGTGCTTCCTAGAGTTGGTGTTGTGAAACAAGGGAATTGGTGCTTCCTAGAGTTGGTGCTCTGAAACAAGGTAGTTGGTGCTTCCTAGATTTGTTGCTTTAAAACCATGGGATTGGTGTCTCCTTGAGTTGGTGCTCAGAAGAAGAGAGATTGGTGTCTCTCACACAATTGCAACGTGTACATTTTATTATTGTATTTAAATGTTTGTATTCAATACATTATTGTTGATCAATTGTTATGATTAATTATTTTATTAATTAATAATTGACTAAAAAATTAAAAGAAGAAGCAATATTGATTCACCCCNNNNGTCAGAGTGAGTCCAAATGTTTCAGGAAGATTGAATCTTTAGAAGAAATGATGAAGAAGCATAACATCAATATTGATTCTACTTCTTCTTCTTCTCCTCATGGACATGCACTTTTTGTTGGATCATGTTGTCATTGATTCCAATGGTTTGATTGATTGATGTAAAAGGATTGATGTCAAGTGATTGAGTGATTGATTGATGTCAAGTGACTAATTAATGTCAATGGATTGATTGATAGGCTTGATTGATTGATGATTGATAAACAATGTATATGTATTGTCCTTGATGAGAATGATAGATGTCAAGTAGAAACCAATCGATGAAGATGGATCAATAAGTTATCATTGATATGATGCATAGATGAAGATGGATCAATGAGTTGTCATTGATATATGATGAATATGGATTCTTTGATATATGATGCATAGTTTGTTTGATGTAAAGATGACTCATTATTGTCTTGTCATGGTTGATAAGAAGTACAAATGTATGAACTCCAAAGTGGTCCCCTTATGGTGAAATCCCTCATGGGAAGACGCTTTGCAGTTGAGTTGTAGTTGAGAGAACCCATTATTGTATGCGGAATAATGAGATGAAGATCAGTCATTTTGTTGGTGAAACTATTCTAGATGGATAGTGTTTTTCATGCCATTTTCGGTGGTATGTGGAACGTCACATAACTCCTCACGGTTTGAGAGCTATGGTCTACGAAGTTGGAGGAACCCCATGTGTTGGCTTGAAGACCCAAATGGTCAAAGAATTCAAAGTTCTTGAAAAGAAGAAATCATTATTTTAATGATAAAGTAAAGTGACAAAGTCAAGAAGGATTATTTTAATAAATTAATGGAGAAATTTCTATTTATGGAAAGTGGTTAACCCTAAAATGAGGAAGTGACCTAGAAGATGAAGAGTATAAATAAGAGGCTAGGGTCTCTTGTGAATGAACACCTTGTGAAGATCTCTTGAGCATGATTGAAGATCTATTATGAGAGAGAGATTTTTTGGAGGATCTCATGAGAGCATCAAAGTCTCGGCAAGTTTGAGGTCATGACGACAGAAGTCTCGGAAGTTCAGAAACCTTAGTTTCTGAGGTATACATGGGTTTCTTTGAGCCAAGGCGCGTACATACACGGGCTTAATGAGGACAGAGTGCGTACAGTGGATGAGGTCTTGAAGATCTGTGGTTGAGCTGATGATAAGCTCTTGGATGATGAAGCAGGTTCCAGATCTGCATTCTATGGGCTCAGATCTGTCATAGAAACTCTGGTATGGTTGCATTATTGTCTTGATGGATACTCTTGTTTGATTATGTGGTGAATGCTTAAGGATTTTTTGGTATGGTTGTTGTGATGTGGTATGTGTTGGTTGATGGAGTGATCAACACTCTTATGATTCAGTACTGATATGATGGCTACAGTATACTAGTTGTTTATACATGATTGAGTAGCATTCATATTGTGTGGTTGAGATGTATGAGCAAGCTATTGGAGAGCTTGGATGTGTTGTGAGTGATTGTGGGTCAGAATAGACATTGAAAGATAGAAGAGAATGCGATTGTAGGTTGCATAAGACCTGAGTGTGTGATGCAAAGTAAAACCTTATTTTCTCAGAAGTATACGCAGGTTGTAGTATAGACTGGATGCGTACATATGCAGGTTGTACTACCGGTAGGGTGAGTACATACGCATGTTGCACTACCGACAGGTCGCGTACCTGTGACAGATTGATATCTATTGAGGATTGTTGTCTCATCTCAGTTGGTGTTGAGGGTGTAAGTTGAGTCTTTCATTATAGAGTTGGTGCTCTTGTAGAGTTGTACTCTATTCAGTTGTTGTTGATAAACCCCAAGGATTGTAGTCCGTAATAAAAATAAGATTGTGCATACACCTTGTGTTCTTTGCGTTCCTTGTGGTTATGAGTTGTTGATGATATATTGTTGATATATGTTGTTGATATGTGTTCACATTTAACTGGTTATAAATGACTGCAATGAGTAATTATTTAATAGTGATTGCTAACCAATGAGTTTTGTGAGAGGGAAGTTTTGAAAAATATCCCTACACTGTTCACCCCCCCTCTCAGTGTAGTCGGTGTGTCTAACAATTGGTATTAGAGCAGGCCTTCACTACAAGCTTTAACAAGCTTGAAGGAGATCCATAGACACACAAATGGATGATGAAGTTCCAATCCTTGATGAGGAAAAATATTCTACTTGGATAATAGAGATGAGAGTACATTTGAAGACAATGGGAGCGGCTATTTGGAAGGCATCCATTGGTGGATCTGTTTCCTTGAAGAACAAGTCAAAGTATGCAGCTCAAAGGGAAGGAAATAAGAATGATGCATTGGCTCTCAAGACCATTATTAGTGGACTCTCAAGCCCTATCAAAGAGAGCATGGGACAATGCACTTCCGCCAAGGATCTATGGCTAAAGCTAGAGGAGACATATCAAAGCAAGAAGGAGAAGGAAGATATTGAAGATCACTCCATCAAGATCATTAAAGGTAAAGAATCTCCAAAAACCCTTCATTGTATTATTTCAAAATGTGATCTCGAAAACATTTCAAGTGAAGATAGCACAAAGGAAGATCTCAAAAGTATTTCAAATGAAGTTAAAGAATCTCCAAAGACTCTTGATTGCGATGATTCAAAATGTGATGATGTTGAATTTTTCTCAAGTGAAGAAGAAGATTAGAAACATTTTGTGTAAATTTTGATGGTAGTTATCCCATGGAAAGAATAGAAGAAAATATATTAGAAATTCAAAAGGAAGTTGAAGAGGGTTTATATAGATATAGAAGTGATCATTATTATATAGACTATAACTATCTTTCGGATAACACTAAGAAGTTTCTTAGAAGGAATCAAAGGCACATATTGAAGTTAAAGGGAATGCTCAAAGAACAAGAAGAGAGCAATAAGACTAAATTAGAAGAAAGGGAAGAATAGATCACAAGACTAAGGAATGAAAAGGATGATAAGAAGGTAGATGATGAGACTATTGTCCATCTCAAGACCCAAATTGAAGAAGCCAAAAGGATAAAGGAACTATTGAAGAATCAAATAAATGAAAAGTAAGAGTCGTGTCATAAGTTATAAGCTGAAGTTGTTGATCTTAGAAAGAAAGTAGAGAATTCAAATAAATTCTTGAATAGCTCACAAATCTTGAGTGAGATCTTGGAAAGCCAAAGATCACCAAATGATAAATCGGGTCTTGGATACAAGAAAGAAGCTACACATGCTGAAGCAATCACCTCAAAGAAACATGAGGTAAGTCCATCAAAGGATGAAGACAATGTTGCAAAACAGCCATCTACACAAGGCAAAGAAAATTTCAAAAGAACAAAGCAAGGAAGACATCAAGAAGCTATCTTTGGGACACCAAAGCAAAGGTATGAAAGTATTTTTCATGGGCATTGTTATTCATGTAATGAATATGGTCACAAATCTTTTGAATGTAGAGCTTATGAAAGGAAATATAATGGAAGATTTTATAACACCCTAAGGTGTTGGAGATGTGATCGAGTAGGACACATTGATGTTCATTGTAACACCATGAGATGCTACAGTTGTAGTGGATTTGGACACAAATCCCAGGAGTGTTGGAACACAAGAAGAAAGTCCATGATAAGGACTTCACATAACATGGCTAGAAGAAGGAATGAAGTAAGGAAATGAGACATCTTTGAAAAGATGGATGCTCACAGCTCAAGTTCTGAGAAGCAGGGACACCTTCATAAGTGGGTGAAGAAGATTGAGCAGCCAAAACAGAATGGAAGCCTTAAGGGAAGCTCCAATAAATCATATGCGAGTGACAGTGGTATCAGTCGCGTACACACATAGGATGACCTTGAATAGGTCGTGTACATACGGAAGTTGTTGTGCAGCAAGCCATGTATATGTGGTAAAGCCTTGGGAAAAAGGCAATGCACTTGGGTTGCAGCTTGATGTGATGGTATAACTATGTGTTGCAGGGTATGACATGGTTTGTTACAGGTTATAACATTGTTTATTGTAGGTTTTTCATGATTACATATTGGATTATGTAAGGTTATGATGTAAAATAAATCTTAGGTGCATGGCACTAACCCATGGGTATGGATTGATGCATTTTCTGTTGAAGAACAATGTTGGTTATGGCAATGAAGTTATGGCACCTTGGTCATATGATGTATCTTGATGATACTAGCTAGAGATGTCATTGATATATTGAAACATACTACTATCACATGTGTTATTGGATGCTTAGTATTTGCTATAGTAAATGGAGGATTGATGTTGATCTGTTGGGGTACATGGTTGGTACATATTTGAGTTTCATTGATATATCTTATGATATATTATTGGAAGCATATTTGTTGGATATCATGGTGCATGCATTTGGCATGTGATTGGACTACATATGGGACATGTAGTTGGTGAGTTGAGTTGATAGTCATGTTGTACATCATTGGGGAGTCAAAGCTTGTTGATGCATGGTTGATGTACTTTCTTGGTACAAGTGATGATGCATGATGATACACTCATAGATGGTATTTGTTTGGCATATTGGTAGATGCACATGTTTGGCATATTGGTAGATGCACTTGGATGGCATGTTGATGGAGGTATATGGTTGATACACTTCATGTGATGATATCTTTTGGTACATTGTATGTACATGGTTGATGTACATGGGTGATGTGCATGATGGGCACATTTTGGTACATAATGTACTTGGTTGATATTTTATTCATGATTATCTATTTCATTATTGACATATCTTTTTCATGATGTATGGTATGGCACAAGTTTGATGCATGGACAGGTCTAAGGATCGTCATAGAGAGAGTGGTTGATCTATTATCCGGTTGAAGATCGGGGGAGACATACCCATAGGGGGAGTCATTATTCTTATGATTCTAGGAGGAGATACTTATCAGATGCATACCTAGAAAAGAGCCCTATATTTGAAGAAAGAGCATAGAGGCATAATTCCAGGGGGAGTGATGGTCATAGGGGGAGCATGAGCGATGTATTTTCAGAATTACATCATATTGATATCCCTTGTTCAAAAGGGGATAGATTATTCATAGGAATCCAGACAAGGGGAGAAGCCCCAAGAGGAGAATGGCCCTTTGACATTGATGTCAAAGGGGGAGAGATAGTCACATTGATGTGATTGATGATAGAAAGAGATAGTATGATGGGGGGAGATAGTCATATTGATATGATTGATGACTATTGATGTAGAGCATGCCTTTTATACATGTTGATATCAATGATTGGTGTTGACATCAATGTTGGTATTGCCATCAATGCCAAAGGGGGATATGTTTGGATCATGTTGTCATTTATGCCAATGGTTTGATTGATTGATGTCAAGTGATTGAGTGATTGATTGATGTCAAGTGATTGATTGATGTCAATGGATTGATTGATAGGCTTGATTGATTGATGTTTGATTATCAATGTATATGTATTGTCCTTGATGAGAATGATAGATTTCAAGTAGAAACCAATCGATGAAGATGGATAAATAAGTTAGCATTGATATGATGCATAGATGAAGATGGATCAATGAGTTTTCATTGATACATGATGAAGATGGATTCTTTGATATATGATGCATAGTTTGTTTGATGTAAATATGACTCATTATTGTCTTGTCATGGTTGATAATAAGTAAAAATGGATGAACTCCAAAGTGGTCCCCTTATGGTGAAATCCCTCACGGGAAGACGCTTTACGATTGAAAGAACCCATTCTTGTATGTGGAATAATGAGATGAATATCAATGATTTTTTTGGTGAAACTATTCTAGATGGATAGTTCTTGTCATGCCATTTTCGGTGGTATGTGGAACGTCACATAACTCCTCACGGTTTGAGAGTTATGGTCTTACGAAATTGGAGGAACCCCATGTGTTGGCTTGAAGCCCCAAATGGTCAAAGAAGTCAAAGTGATTGAAAAGAAAAAATCATTATTTTAATGATAAAGTAAAGTGACAAAGTCAAGAAGGATTATTTTAATAAAGTAAAGGAGAACTTTCTATTTATGGAAAGTGGTTAACCCTAAAATGAGGAAGTGACCTAGATATGGGTTAAGTGACCTAGAAGATGAAGAGTATAAATAAGAGGCTAGTGTCTCTTGTGAATGAACACCTTGTGAATATCTCTTGAGCATGATTGAAGATCTATTCTGAGAGAGAGATTGTCTAGAGGATATCATGAGTGTATCAAAGTCTCGGCAAGTCTGAGGTCACGACGAGAAAAGTCTCGGAAGTTCAGAAACCCTAGTTTATGAGGTATACACAGGCTGCTTTGAGCCAGGGTGTGTACATACGTAGGATGAATGAGGACAGAGCGCGTACAGTGGATAAGGTCTTGAAGATCTGTGGTTGAGATGATGATAGTCTCTTGGATGATGAAGCAAGTTCCAGATCTACATTCTAAGGGCTCAGATCTGCCATAGAAACTTTGGTATGGTTGCATTATTGTCTTGATGGATACTTTTCTTTGATTATGTGGTGAATGCTTAAGGAATTTTTGGTATGGTTATTGTGATGTGGTATGTGTTGGTTGATGGAGTGATCAGCACTCTTATGATTCAGTACTGATATGATGGCTACAATATATTGGTTGTTTATACATGATTGAGTAGCATTCATATTGTGTGGTTGAGATGTATGAGAAAGCTATTGGAGAGCTTGGATGTGTTGTGACTGACTGTGGGTTAGAATGGGCATTGAAAGAGAGTAGAGAATGTGATTGCATGTTGTAGAAAACCTGAGTGTGTGATGCAAAGTAAAACCCTATTTTCTCATAAGTATATGTAGGTTGTAGTATATACTAGATGCATACATACGTGAGTTGTACTACTGAGAGGGCGCGTACATACATGTGTTGCACTACCGACAGGTTGCGTACTTGTAACAAATTGATATATGTTGAGGATTGTTGCCTCATCTCAGTTGATGCTGAGGGTGTAAGCTAAGTCTTGCATTATAGAGCTAGTTCTCTTGTAGAGTTGTACTCTATTCAGTTGTTATTGATAAACCCCAAGGATTGTAGTCTGTAATAAAAAGAAAATTGTGCATACACCTTGTGTTCTTTGTGTTCCTTGTGGTTACGAGTTGTTGATGATATATTGTTGATATATGTTGTTGATATGTGTTCGCATTTAACTGGTTATAAATGACCACAATGAGTAATGAGTTAATAGTGATCGTTAACTAATGTGTTTTGTGTAAGAGAGAAGTTTTGAAAAAGAGCCCTACACTGTTCACCCCCCCTCTCAATGTAGTCGATGTGTCTAACACTTTTTTCTTCTGGTTTCTCCTTTAGTGAAACTTATACTTCTTCTTCTGATGAGTGGCTTATTGACTCTGGATCATATTATCATATGGCTAAGGAGAAAGCCATATTTTCCACTCTAAATGAATGTAACACCAAGAAAATATTTGTTGGTGATGATAGATCTCTTAGTG
Source organism: Picea engelmannii (assembly GCA_009831015.1). Taxonomy (NCBI): domain Eukaryota; kingdom Viridiplantae; phylum Streptophyta; class Pinopsida; order Pinales; family Pinaceae; genus Picea; species Picea engelmannii. The sequence goes on along the minus strand of ML811884.1, from coordinate 28,008 downwards.
TTGTAGGATCTCAAACATTTTAGGTAGATAATGGTCATTTCAATGATGTATTATGTGTTCCAAGTATTTCATGTAACCTGCTATCAGTATATTAAATCACTCATTCAGATGAAGGTAAAACCGTAGAGTTTTCACCTAACCAAGTTGCAATCAAGGATCTCAAAGATCCTCAACATGTTATTTCAACTGCATTTTTTTATGATATTACCAGGTTGTACAAGTTTGAAAACTTTGGGTCATCATATTTTCCATCGGTTTTTGTTACTCATAGCGATGACTTGAGCAAACTTTTTCATGAGCGGTTTGGTGATCTAAATTATCTCTCATTGCAAAAACTATGTAATCAACATATGGTGACCGGTATTCCTCTTGTTTCATGTAGATATGGTGTTTGTGTCGGTTGTGTTCTCGAAAAACATCATCGGGAAAGTTTTGACAAATGTGCCTCTTGGCACGCCTCGGTCCCTTTGCAAATTGTTCACGATGACTTGTGTGGTCAACTTTCTTCTCCTTCTTTTTCTAGGTGCAATTACTTATTAACATTTATTGATGACTTTTCTAGACATACTTGGGTTTACTTCTTAAAACTTAATAGAGACATTTTTCACAAGTTCCTGGCCTACAAGGCCCTTGTATAAAATCAATCTGGACATCAAATTCAAAGATTAAGAACATATAATATAGGAGAATATGTGAACAATAATTTTACAAGTTACTATACTACAAGGGGCATCCAAATGAAACACGTTGTTCCATATACACCACAATAAAATGGTGTTGCTAAGAGAAAGAACCACACATTAAAATAAATGGATAATTGTATGATTCAATCTAAGGGATTCAGTCTAAAGTGTTGGGCATAAGCCATCAACTGTGCAAATTACATAGTAAATCGCACTCCCATAAAGGATCTTAAAAATATAACACTAGAATAAGCATGGACTAAAATTAAACCCGATGTAAGTCACTTTCGTGTATTTGGAAGTATAGCATGGGCTCACATTCCCGATGAGAAAAGGAAAGCATTGTAGCCTAAAAGTGAGAAGTGTATATTTGTTGGTTATTTTGAATATGTCAAAGATTACAAACTTATTAAACCACATTGTAATGAAATTATTATTATAACATATGTTAAATTTGATGAAAATATCTTGGCCTTCGAGCCTAATTCGGTGATTGTTCCTTCTTTGGCTTGCGATCCATCTTCGAAATGTATTCCTTCTCCTTTTCCTATTATAGTTTCTTCTTGAGATGATGACAGTGAGGATGAAAATCCACCTCTTCCTGTTCACCTTCCTCTAGATGAGTCCATTGAACCTGAACCAGCACCAACACCATCGCTTCCTAGATGGGCTTGTTCAATACAAGAATCCACAGGTGATCTTGTCGGTGATCCTTCATATCAGCATCAGACACGTTCACAATTATAGCGAGCCTCTTCTCTTTTGGCTCAAGTTTCAGAGACGCGTGATCCATAGACATTTGCAAAAGCTTTAGGTCATCTAGAATGGTATACAACAATGAATGAAGGGTATCGTTCTTTAATGTCGAATAATACTTGGGATCTTGTACCTCTTTTGAAAGGAAGAAAACTTGTCATATTTAAATGGGTCTAAAGAACTAAGTATGCATCAAATAGAAGTGTTGAAAGACACAAGGCTCAATTCGTTTCCAAAGTATTTTCCCAAGTCAAAGGAATTGAATATAATGAAACATTTTCCCAAGTAGTCAAAATGAATTTCATCTGCCTACTTCTTTCCCTTGTTGCCTCACATAAATGGGAGGTCCATCAAATGGATGTTAAATCTGCCTTCTTGCATGTGGGACATGGAACAACCTCCTGGCTATGTCTAGAATCACTCTAGCCTCGTTTCTCTCCTTAAGAAATCTCTTTATGGTATTAAGCAAGATCCCCGAGATTGGTATGCCAAAATGGAAAACTTTATTATTGACAACGTATTTTTTAGATGTCATTATGATCCTAATGTTTATACCAAGAAAGTAGGAATCCATCTCATAATCATTTTCCTTTATGTTGATGACCTTTTCCTTACTGGTAGTGACTTGAAACTTTAAACCACGTGAAAACCAACCTTAAGAAGAAATTTGAAATGACAGACTTACGATTTTTGCATTGTTTTCCTGGCCTCCAATTTTTTCAAACCAATGAAGGAATTTTTCTTTCTGAGTCTAAGTACGCTTGTGACCTTCTTCATTGCTTTCACATGGAATATTGTAAACCAACCCCTTCTCCCTTCCAGCCTAGAGTCAAGCTTGTTTCCACCTGTATTTCTCCCAAAGTTGATGCCACTCTATACCATTAGTTATTTGGTAGCCTCTTATACTTGACTCATACTCGTCCTGATATTTCCTTTGTTGTTGGTATTGTTTCCCGGTATATGAAAAAACCCCATGAAATCCATTGGAAAGAAACTAAAAGGATACTTCGACTCGTCCTGATATTTCCTTTGTTGTTGGTATTGTTGCCTGGTATATGAAAAAACCCCATGAAATCCATTGGAAAGAAACTAAAAGGATACTTCGGTATGTCTGGGGTACAATTTAGTTTAGGATACATTACAGTTTAGGGGGGACTCCTTTATTGGTTGGTTACACTGATTCATATTGGGTCGACGACCCTAATGATCGGAAGTATACTGCAGGTTATGTTTTCATCCTTGGTTTAGTACATGTCACTTGGGCATGTAAGAAACAACATGCTATTGGACTTTCTTTAGCAGAAGCATAGTACCGAGCAGTGTTAAATGCAAGTCAAGAAGCCTTGTGGATTCGGCAGATCCTTTCAGAGTTTGAATTTCAGAAACAACATCCGACTAACCTTTGGTGCCAAAATCAGAGTTCCATCATGCTCACCAAAGACCCAGTTCAACATCAGCGCAAAAAACACATCGAGCTACACATGCACTTCATCAAAAATATCATTCATGATCAAGTTATTGAAGTGTTTTTTTTCCCTACAGAAGATCAAGTTGCAGACATTTTCACAAAGTCTATCACAGAAGTGAAGTTTTCCAAACTTCGATCTATGTTAGGAGTTCAAGAAGTTTTCATTAGGGGGGGATAGGCTCTAATTCCTCCTCCCTTCTCCTATTGTGTCACTTTTGTAAATCTTTCAATCCTATCCCAAGTTGTTCTTAAGGGGGGATGTTAGGATATTTAGACACTTAGGAGTTAGTTAAGCTCTACTTGGTCTAATGTGTCATTAGGTAAACATGTGTTTCTTAGTGTGTTTCTTTAGTATGCATTTGTAGTTAGGAAATCCAACGGTCACAATATGTTCCCGACTAGAGTAATCTGACAGCTCATATTATCCTCGATATTAATGGATACATTGATTTTTGGCTTAACACTCAATTGGTCAATGATCTCTATTTACAGAGCATGGAGGGTCATTTTCCAATGATCAGTTGTGAGAAACTCTCTTGTAAAATATCTTTGTAATCTTTTTATTTCGCATTAATAACCTGCTCCAAGTGGTCGTGTTGGTTGGTGTCATGGTTGTTTCCTCGTATGGGTTTTACCATGTCAAAACATTGGTGTGTTGATGTTTGATATGGTTGTGTGAGTGGTTACTGAAGGTGTTCATTCTCTGTTGGAATACTTGTGTTGTCGAACAAAATATACGATGTTTTTCTTAAATTGATATTTTTTACTATTTTTAATCTATTTTTTTCTTGACATATATCAAAATATTAGAATACATATCTCTCTTATTTTTTCCATAATTTTTTGTGGGCTTAACCATTTCTTGAATGAGTTATATGTAGTGCTAGAGGAGACCGATATCTACAATCTAAAAAAGACCCCCTTAGACTGAATGAACAAAAGACGTTGTAATTTCAGGGTCAGTTTCTCTACAAGTATATAAGTTTTTGGAACGAAATTTCATCGTTAAGGTACTCAAGACATGCACGAACAAACATATACATTATATTTTGTTGGAAAAATAAGATACCACTGTTAAAAAAAATTAAATTTGACATAGTAATTAACAATTTCTATGAATAAAAGTTGTATATTTGGAAAGCTAATTCATTTTTTTATGTTTCATCTTCTTACACCATATTCAAATTCATTGTAAAAGTACCTTGAAAAATCCCTCCAARATAAMAATTTATTTTATTTTTTTYATCTACATTGCCACTAACYCRTCATGAGAGACCATCATTAGCTTGCACTCRCCCTCTTGGATTTTAAAAATTTACAAWGAATTGAGGCGAACTCTATCTTTTCAATAAAACTAGAAATGAAAACAAATGTCAATTCTCATACTAGAAAAAAAAAATTATATTCCACAAAAGAATAGATCCACTGACATAGGGAAAACCATTATTGACAAGTTCTTGTCAATTGATTGTACTAGCATACAATGCACCAAGATTTATTTCCCTACAAAAGAAAATATTTATAATACAAAATAGTTCCTATAACACTCATTTGTCTTTTTCTCCTATGAATTCATTTTTTCCCATATACCCAACACCACCCCCCATCAAAAAAAAAAACTTTTGATTTCCATTACAAGCCACAACATAAAGCTTCATGCATAAATATCACAAGACCACACAACAAGAATAGATATTAAATAATCTAGGAACAAATACATTCACAACCAAACAACAATTAGACCCTTGTCCACATAATATATGTAAGACAACCATGCAACAAATGCATAACTAGATAAGAAACACCAGGTTCCTAAGCCTGAGAACCTAAGTCAATATGAACATGTTCTATGAATAGAAGCATGATAACAATAGCACACCCCACACAAGAAGTTAATGTAACTTATGTTAACAATATTTAAGAAAACAAGACAATATTTTGGGAACAATGGAAACATTGCAGACAAATGCAAAAAAATAAGATGTTGTGGAGAAATGATTCACATTAAATTACTAGAAAACTATAGATCAAATTTCAACAGAGGCATAAAAACACTTTTTTGTGTGTGTTTTTCACATTCCAAACTTATATTTATTGTATGTAGAAGAACACCTACCTCAAATACAATGATCGTTTCAAATAATAAGATAGAAGTGCTATAAAAACATCGAGTTTCTACTACAATTAAATTGTTTTCAATAGAATCCATGCAGGCAAATCATGGCACATTTTACATCCACACAAGGAGAATAACAATATCACTTTCGAGACACTAACTAAGAATCTTCATAGCATATCTTATTTCAATAATTTTAAAGAAAAACAAAAAGTATTTTTAAGCTATATCTTCACCAGAACAAAGTGGGATTCTAAACGAACGTAAAAACTAAGTGGGTATCAACAAATTCAACAAATATACGTAAGACAACAATATACAAATGTTGACCAACATGGAATAAATATAGCCACTCGAAGCAAAAATATGATAGAAGTTCAAAATGCCAAGTCTCTTCCCCAAATAAACCCTCTTACCCACAATGATCAATCTGAAATAGTACAAGTGTTCTAGCACAAGGGAAAAAATGAAACATTGAATAGGAGGCAAAGCAACCATAGCATAACCACCAAAGTCAAAATGAACAATGGGACAAATAATTATTGGAACACCAAGAACATGAAACCAACAAAGAAAACAAAAAATTATTTTCACACCCACCTCAACCAACCACTGACTCTAGGGATACAATCAACAAAGAAAACAAAAAATTATTTTCACATTACAGGTTCACTAGAACAACACTGAGCTTGTAGAGTTAAGAAAGTAAGTGAGTATTAACAAATTGAACAAATATAGGAAATGCAACAATAGAAATCTACAAATGTTTAGCAATAGAGAGAAAATTATTGGCAATATTGTTGACCTCCAATACAATGGCCACCCAAACCAACAAGATGACATAACTACAAAACACTAAATCTCTTCCACGAGAGAAACCTCTTTCCCATAGCTACCAATCCCAAACGATACAATTTCTCCATCTTAAGAAAGAAAAAAAAACCCCAGAAAAGGAGGCAAAGAAAATGTAGAATAACCACTAAAGGATAAATGAACCATAGGAAAAACAAAGATTGAAACACCAAGAACGCAAATCCAATAAAGCACCAAATGCATACTCACCCTAGCCAACTACAACATCTTAGAATACATTCCACCAAGCCCAGTCCGGGTCAGTGCCCTCCCAACACTCAAAGCAACAAACAAAAAACCAAAACCTAGAAGAACCACCATGAAACTCAAATGATCTATGTAGCACGCCAAATGAATGAATGTGGTGTATCCACTACACTATAGAGAAATAAATCTAAAGTAATGAATACACTACATACTAGTAAATATACACTAACCTCTTCCAACCACCACCTCCTAGCATACATTCCATGATGCACATGGCACATAATCACCAACCAATCACTACACAAATAAAATCCTTTTGGTTATTATAATCTAGACCAATCACTAACCAAGAAACCAGTGTACGCCAATTACTAGAAACACACAAATCCACATATGAAACCTAGAACACCAATGCACTACACAAACTAACACAAAACATCAACCATAGTGAAAATGAGCCATGTGTCCAATAACCACCATAACAACCAACCATACTACTAGGAAAAACACCAACCCAAAAAAGCTTAATTTAAACCATTAAATATAACAAACCAATGAATCCACACTTACCTTAGCCAACCATAGTGTAAATGAAATGCCAAATAACCATCGGAAGCCACAAGAACCACTAGCAAACAATCAACCAAAATTAAATGCCTTGTGCACACATCAATGTTCAATGAAGGCCATCATTCAATGCAATCAACAACACAAATGCCAAAAACAAATTCAAATAACAACCACCACCACTAAAAATAAAAGTAGATGAATGCATAGCACTAAATACAACAAAGTAAATATAGTATTACTTAAAGCAACTACCACCCCCTTGAATACATTCAATGAGGAGAATGTTACCATCCTGCCAACTAATTGCACTGCAGAGAAATGAACGCGTAAAAGTGAATACACTACTACAGCGAAGTAAACAAAGTAAATATAGTATAACTTCAGTCAGCAACCAAGTCCTTGGATACATTGCATCAGGAAAATGTCCCATTGTTGCGAACTAAGGCAGATCAAAACCATTAAAATTACATTTTAATATAGAATTTCTGAGATTATATCAATTTTGAGGTCAACGACACACTGTTCCGAAGAAATCGCCCCATGCTCCCTCATGGAACATTAAAAAATACTCACATGATAGCTATATCGTCATGATTTATTACAGGCGCAACATAACATTAAACAACTTATACATAAATATTGAAACAAGGATAAGTTGCATAGCAACTAGTCCCTACCATAGGTTAAATATTAAAAGCTAAAAATTAAATATTAATAAGTAGAATTACATTTTATATTACCTAATTGCTTTTGTGATGCTTTCTTATTATTTTATTACTAAGGCATTCTATGTATAAATCTATGAAAAACTAATGTTAGGGTTTTAATTTAATATTTTTTTGAAAAGACTATTAAAAATTAAAAAAAAAAAATGAATTACAAATTATAAATTAATCACTAAAATTAATATCAAGTTAAAAATATTATAAATGATAAAGAATAACTTTAACTTAAAAAAGAAAAAGTGATAAAGTTAAAAATATCATGCATTATAAAGAATTATTTTAACTAAAAAAAACATATTATGTCAAACACTTAATTTTAACTTAAAGAAAGAAAATGTATTATGTCAAACACTTTTCTATTACTATAAGATACTTAAAAAAATAATGTTTTTTTAATTATTAATTGATTTTTTATATATATCATTTTATTATATTACTTAATTTTAACTTAAGAAAGAAAATGTATTATGTCAAACACTTTTCTATTACTAAAGATACTTCAAAAAATAATGTTTTTTAATTATTAATTGATTTTTTATATATATCATTTTATTATATTTTTTATATATCATTTTATTATATTGAAGAAAGAAGGAATTGATTTTTTTTATATCATTTTATTATATTTTAGTGGGACTATTTTAATGCAATAAAGAGGTATCACAATTTACAACTTTAAACACTAAAACCTTTATATGTGAATGTTCATTATTAATTTTGATTTTAAACAACTATATTTACAAGGTAATGGTATTAATAATTAAGTAAAATTTTGTAACTCACGGTTTTTGGCATGGGGAATGATGCTAACCTCTAACAGTGGACTAACACATGTGCTATCTAAGGTAATTTGAATTGCATGCAAACAAGTTCACACAAAAGAACTAAAAGAACTAGATTATAAAAAGTCTAGAAAGAACAGAACATCGAGAGCACAATTTACAGATAGAAAATTCAGAGAGCATAGTTTTACAATAAGTTCAAGGCTCAAGTGGTATGTGATCGTGAGAGCATAGTTTTACAGTGAGAAGCTTGTTGTTATTCAAGGTTCAAGTGGTCTGTGATTGTGAATATTCACCTAACCAACTATGTAAAATAGTTTATGTAATTAAACCATAAGCAAACATTCTTCTATATTTAATTTCTATGATGTTTTATTTATGCTCTACATGACTTTCTGGAATAATTTTCTTAATAGAAAAGCTTTGATTAACACTAATAGCTTTCGATTCACTTCTATGTATTGCAGATGTTAGACAAAGGACAAAAGGATGTTAATTGTCTCTAGATTTATAATGGTTGGTTGAGGATTTAGATATCTTTGATCCACACAATAGCAAAAGTCTATTGAGTGTGGTTGGTTGAGGATTTAGGTATCTTTGATCCACACAATAGAAAAAGTTTATTGAGTGAAAACGTTGAGAATCCTTTTTTAATTATTATTTTTTTAACTTGCAACTAATTAGATGCCATGGACATAAGATAGCATTAATTTTATCCATTAATTCTTACAATCTAAAGAAGTTTGTCCACTACCAAAAAAATTTAATTAAAAAGTGGATTCTGCATATATATATATCCTCCATTATCCTCCATTTCAGGTGAAAGGAAAGTTGTCTCAACTATACATGCAGTCTTCCAATGGATGAAATGGGTAGTAGCCTACAGAGAAAGTGTCATTTCTATGGCCATTTTATAGAAACAAAAAAGAAACAATTGTATTTCCACCACCCGTGAGCACATCACAACATGTCCAAGCAAGTGAAGGCAATGTCCAAACAAGTGAAGGTAATGACTAGTAAGTACCCTCTCACATTATCTGCAACAATCAACAAAACAACATTAGTGTGCTAAGGAATGGCATATAAGTTCAACAGGGTTATAACATAATAATAATAATAATAATATACTCCAATTCAAGAGCGTACTATATTGTGTATGCAATATTCTTAAAAGAGTCTATATTGTGTATGCAATATTCTGCTTATAACATAATAATAATAATAATAATATGCTCTGATTCAAACATAATAATGATAATAATATGCTCCAATTCAAACATAATAATAATAATAATAATAATATGCTCCAATTCAAGAGCATAGCAATCTGCCTTATAGTCTATATTGTGTATGCGATATTCTTAAAAGAGTCTATATTGTGTATGCAATATTCTGCTTGTAACATAATAATAATAATAATAATAATAATATGCTCCAATTCGCTTATAACATAATAATAATAATATGCTCCAATTCAAGAGCGTAGCAATATTGTGTATGCAATATTCTTAAAATTCAAGAGCGTAGCAATATTGTGTATGCAATATTCTTAAAAGAGCATGTATATAATTTATTTAGTTACTGCAAAATCCATTTTGTATTATTTAGTTACTGCAAAATCATAAAAATGAACTAAACTATGGAAAACCTAGATTTCTAGGTTATTAAATCTCCAGTGCCCCATTGCAAAGATAAAAATGATGAAAATAAACAATGCCCCATTGCATAGATAAAAATGATGAAAATAAAATACAGAGATATTTGTTAATCAATAGAAAGCTTTTATATAAATTAGAATCTAGAGCCTTAGCCATTGACACAGAGCTACGGACCGTTCCAGCCCAAAGGGAGCACAAAGAATGATAGTTGGGTATTGAGTACTCCTCAATATGATCCATCGAAGATGGATTTTCATTAGGACTCAGAAAGTAGGCTAAGGAACCTATATGTAGTTGTACATCCCCTATAGGATAAAGAAAGGATTTTATGCACTGAACAAACAATGGAACTAGTCTATGCGCTTAGTGTAGTTCCCTTCCCTTGGGTTATATTGAAGGCCCATTCTTGCTGCACATTATTGGCTAATTCATGATGCACATTTTTCTCTCCTGATTGAATGCGACCTCTATTTCAAAGGTGGAAGGAATAAAAATAACCTTAGTTCTGTCTACTCAAGAGTCCGTTTTTCTGCCATAGGAGAGCATGTTGGATTCACTTTTGGTTATGGAAAGAACCATATTGCTCACATGAAAGAGGAAGATGTTGAAATCAGCGATAGACTTTGTGCACTTTGTGCTCCAGATGCATTGCCATCCCAAGGTTGTAGTTCTTAGGAGAGAAGAGATTCTGAACCGGTGGAGGCCCCTTCTTGTTTGCAAAGCCTGTTGGAGGCGTTGGAGACCGCTTCTTGTTTACTCTATCGTTTCTCTCAGGGTCTAAGATATAGAGACCCTGAGTACACACAAATATCTTACTAGGTGGAAGATGCATGCAGAAAACGTGGAGGGTCGGGTTTTCCTACCAAGTAGAGGGTGCATGAAACTGTAAGGTGGAAGGTGAGGGTGTTCATTTTGGAACAAGGAGAAGATATCAGTGCATCAATTAATATGGGTGTCAGCAGTAAATTAATAATGGTGCCGGTTCAATCAATATGGTTGGACGTGGCTGCTTAATGACTTTTTAAAATCATGAATTTTAAAAAGAACTATTCCCTCTGACAAATGCTCAAAAATATTTGAGCATACACTGGGAGCAATTAAGTCGCATCACCATCTTTCAACCAATGAAAAATTAGAAAGATATATTTGGAAAATTCCAAATAATATTTTGGTTATTAAAAAAAATGGTTTAACAAAGATTTAATAAAAAACTTAAGCAAAACAACCTGAAGTACGAAAAGATTAATGAAATATTATTCTAACCAAAAGCTATAGTCCCTGTTTTGGCAGGGACTAATAAGAAAATATACCATAAATATTTCTTCCCAAATTATATGTATCGTTCAAAAAGGCATACCTTAATTATTAAATAAACTTGTCATAAAGCATAATAAACATGTTTTTCTTTATAACTTTACAAAACATTAAAGTTTGATCGTAAATTTATCTTGCAAAAAACTATTAAGTTCCATCTTCCATTTATCTTGCAAAACCTCTTAGCATTAACGTTCCATCTTACATTTATCTTGCAAAAGCTTTTACCAGTTATTTTTTATTTTTCATATAAGTATGAGAAAACTAGTTGCTTTCCCCTGTTATTTTCCATATAAGAAAAGTAGCTTAATATGCAATTACCTGGTCGGTGATGTTACATTTTAGTATTAGCGGCATAGAAAATATTGCAGAGCACATATTTAAATGTATCGCGACATGTAAGACTTTTGACTTTGGGCCATATAACTATATGGCCAGTCAGCCCGATCCAGAGCAAGTTATCCTCGTTTCTTAAAAATTATGTTTTATGTATTTCAAAGTATGTAGTGTTATCACACACTCTATACTTTCCCAAAGCCTAAAGGCAAGTAAGACTAGAATGACGTAACACATAGGTAAACCTATCAATGTGACCCCAATAGGGTACCTCTTTCTATTTAGGAGGAAAACCTCACTCCAAAGGAGACATCTCAGGACCTCGCTGGTTGATGAAGGGAAAGAGATACGGTGAAAACCCACCCCTCTCTAGGTCACTCAGCAGAAAAAGTCACTTTGGTGAAGTTTAAAAGGACAAAGGGAAATGAGAATGGGTTTGTACCTGCCCTTTACTAATGAAACATCAAACGTTAGTAAAAATAGTTATAATCAATGACTTCTTAAACAAATTATGTCATGCTTGAACAAATTACTATACAATGAAAGTGAGATTACAATATGATCTGAAAATGAAAAAAAAAAGTTTGTCTCTACAAATTTTGCAAGTGGAAAATGTATGTGTCTTAGGCAATTGGATCAAGTTGCAAGCACATAAAACTTAATGATTTTTTTAACTTAAAATAAACAGCATAAAAAGACATAAACAACCATCATAATAAACAATAACACAACAAAATGATAAAGGAGTTCACCCCTCTCTTAGGATACATCTCTTATTCCAGCTTCACATGGATCATTTTCATTATATTCTCAAAGTGTTAAAATCAGTGATTTACAATGCTTCAGAATGCAAAATAGATGGATCCAATGGCTCCAAAATGTCCAAAAACCCCTAGTTGGGCTCTTCCTGCATCTGGTTTGGCTAAAAATTGAGAAAAATACACTTCCTGGAAGTTTTTCCCCAATAACTTATTGTCTCTGCTAGCCAAAACGCACCAATTGTGTGACTAACCCGACCTCGGTGTGTTTTCCGTGCCAAAACCCAACACCACACGTCGTTCCGCCAATTGGGCAAAATTGTCGCACCGTTAGGGAGGATTAGCACCTTACCCGACGGAGGTTATGGTTGCATGGCCCCATGAGGTTGATTGTCGACCTAATTCCCGCACCCGACGACTTGATCGTTGGTTCCCCATGCTCTGGTCATATGGTAAAGTGTATCGAGTCTCGTGATCGAGGGATGGGGCTAAGCCCTGGCCATTTTTCCGTCAGAATGAACCATTTTTCAAACTTAAATATAAGTTGAATGCTATAGAGGTTAAGACTCATGTGTGGGAGGGTTGGTGGCCCAGCCTGTGCGAAGACTTCTCCTTGTCGAAGGTATTGGGTTCGACCCCCGCAGACCCCAAACAAACTTTTAAACCACAATAAGGGGGTGCCACGTGGCGACCCCGAGCTGGGCCATGTGGCACCCTTTCATTCACCCTCGAACATGCCACGTATCAACCAAGGATTAGTCCACGTCCACCATGCACAATCAACCTGCCACGTCACCACCTACCCAGTCATCCTATACGGTCATACGGTAAGCTGCCGCGTGGCCTATACGGACTGTAGAGTCATCATTTTTTGTTTGTTTGGAAAACAAACATAACGTGATATCTCTCTCATACAAACTATGTTTGAACCCGTTCAAGTTGTGTTGGGATCGTGAGGACGAGATCTATGCAATGAATCTGTGTTTTAGCAATTTCGAGCACTTTGAGTTTTGATCATTTTTTTTATCCCTTGGATCACTCCTCCCCATTGGGAAGCTTTTGGACCTCCAAAAGACTACTTTTAGTCAATCTGAATATGAGAATACAGTTCCCTCACCTTTCCAACCTCAATCCATTTAGCTTTGCTTGGATTTGTGCCTTTGAGACCAACACGAAGGTACTCCACATTCCCTCGCTTTGAAGTTCTTATCTTTCTGTCAAGGATTGTATCCTCGTGCAATTCTGAAAGATATTCTGGCAAGAATTCATTTATGGAAGGAATATGAACATGCTCTCCTTGATCATCAATCAAAGGAGGCTCATACAATCTCAAATTCTCAACATTAACCACTGCATATGTTTGCATATAAAGAGGCAAATCCAAACGAAAGGCATTGTTACCAATCTTTTCAAGAATCTTGAAAGGTCCATCTCTAATTGGTTTCATATTTTTACCTTCTCTTTTAAGCCTCTCTTTTCTAATGTAAATCCAAACTTCATCTCCAACTTGGAAACTGTGATCAACACGATACTTGTCATGTCTTGTATTGTACTTGGCTTGGTTCTTTTCCAACTATTCTTGTACCATTTGATACACCAACTGAATTTGTTCAATGAACTTATTTGCTCTATCAATGTCATAATGATCAATAGAAACATCCTTCTCAAAGATAAAATCTAAAGGAAATTTTGGAAAATATCCAAAACATGCCTCAAATGGAGATGTTTGAGTCGATGAATGCTTAGCCCGGTTATAAACATGTTGAATGTAGTGTAGGTGTTCATCCCAAAGATTAGGATGTTTGATGCAATAACCACGAAGAATATGTACTATTGTTCTATTCACCACTTATGTTTGACCATCAGTATGTGGATGAAATGCTATGCTCTTTTTCAACTTGGTGTCCATGAGTGCCCATAAGCTTGACCAAAAGTTCCCAATAAATTGAGAATCTCGATCAGAAATAATGGATTTAGAAAACCCAAAATGTGCCCATACATGTTAAAAGAACATTTGTGTTGTTTGTTTATCTATAACCTACTTCTTACAAGGCATCAAAATACACATTTTAGACATAAGTAATCCTCCTCCAAAGTCCATGGAAATGTTTTCCCAAGGACAAGGAACCGGAAGTGGAGTATACAGTCCCAACTTTCTATTGTTGGGCTTACTTGTAGCACATAAAGAACACCCTCTTACATATCTTGAAACACTTTCATTCATTTTAGGCCAATAGCAATACCTTTGCAAATTAACCACCGTCTTGTCTACGCCAACGTGGCCAGCAATAAGAGAAGAATGTGCTTCCCTTATGATGTTGACTCTTTCACCCTGTGGAATACATAGCTTGTCAATATGATACAAAATCTTATCATGCACATGGTAATCCAATTTCTCAACTTTGTTAGAATGACACAAAGTTGCATAAACCTCTTTAAAATCAACATCTAAAGCATAATGTTCAACATAGCTCGCATGCATGGTAGAATTATGCTTAAGAATCACTGAAGCACTAACAATAAGCCTAGAAAGCATATCAACAACTTTGTTAGAAATGTCTTTCTTATACCTGATAACCAAGTGGAATTGTTGTAGAAAACTCATCCATGTGAAGTGTCTTGCTTGTTCTAGCTTTGTTTGTGATTGCAAGTATTGCAATGGTTGATGATATGTGTGAATAATAGTTTCTTTTACCAACAAATAATGTTTCCATTTTTTTACACTTTTCACTAATGCATACAGCTCCTTGTCATATGTAGGATAATTAATCACAACACCATTAAAAGTTTCAGAATGAAAACAAATGGACTTACTATGTTCCAACAAGACTACTCCCATGGCATAGTTACTTGCATCTGTTTGTATCTCAAATGGTTGTCTCAAATCAGGAAGTGCAAGAACCGGCACTGGACTATTTTTCTCCTTCAATGCATCAAAATATTATTGTTGCTTGCCTCCCCATTGGAAAACTTGTTTGATGCTTATCATTGTATGTAATGGAGCTCCAATTGAAGAGAAGTTAGCAATAAACTTTCTCCAATATTGGGTTTCTCCCAAAGATCTTGTTACCTATGTTACATTGTTGGGCTTGGGTCAATCCAAAATGACTTTGACCTTGGAAAGATCTATTTTTAGTTCTCCTCCTCTAACAATATGTCCTAAGTAAACAAGTGAGGTCTTTCCAAACTCACATTTAGACATTTAAAAAAAAAAAAAATCTTCAAGACATCTAAAACTTACTTTACATGCCTAATGTTATTCACGAGATTTGTTAAATATCAATATGGCATCCAAGTAGGCAATTACACAATCATCAAGAAAAGGCCTTAAAACATCATTCATAGCTTTCATGAATGTTGCAGGAGCATTACAAAGCCAAAATAACATAACCATCCATTCAAACAAACCTTGTTTTGATTTGAAAGTTATCTTCCATGTTTCTCATTCAGCAATCCTAAAGCCAAAATGACATAACCATCCATTCAAACAAACCTTGCTTTGTTTTGAAAGTTATCTTCCATGTTTCTCCTTCAGCAATCCTACTCTGATGATATCCACTTCTCAATTCCAACTTAGTAAAATACTTAGCATCTTTCAATTGATCAAGCAAATCATCAATTCTAGGAAGAGGGTAACAATTCTTTACCGTAATCTTGTTCAAGGCTATGAAATCTACACACATACGCCATTGTGAGAGATTTTGAAAGAGTTTGGAAGAAGAAATTGTTTGCAGCAAGTTTGGCATAGCTTCCAAGAGATATTGGGCACATTTCCCAAGGAGATTTTATGTGTGAGAAGCGCTGGGAATACTGCTGCTAATGGAGGCCATACTGTACGGATCCGTACAGTCCATACAGCAAGGAGAAAGGGCACGAATTTTGAGGCTGTTTTGCTGGCATGATTTTCAAGGCAAGGCTGAAGTTTTTCTTTGCTGCAGTAGGGCTTTCTGTTCTGTCTGTACAACTTACTGTTGGCACAAATTTCAAGGTGCTGTTCAGTGAAAGGGGGTGTACAGAAATACAGATTTGGCACGTGAAAATAAGGGGGACTGTTGAGTGCCTGTAAGTTATCTTTTGCTGCCATATTGACTGCTGTAGCTTGTAATTTCTTCCTAAAGCAGAAATAAAATCTCTCGCGGTGGGTTTCCCCGAGTTGGGGTTTTCCCTGGCTGGTTGCCTAAATTTCTGGGTGTGCACATGGATATGTGACTGCTGTTCATTGTTATTTTCCGCTGCAAATGTACTTAGTAATGTGTGTTTCTGCTTATGAAGTATAGCTGTGATGTAGGTTATTCTCATTTAAGACAAATCAATTTTTGCTAAGTGTGTGACATTAGCTCTATGTGTTAGTGTGCTTATGTCACTGATTTTCTACAAGAGAAAGGCTTTGAAGACAGTTATAATATGCTTAGGGCATCAAAACATTCACCAGCACTTCACACAAGATGCCATCCCAACAATAGTTTGAAGACAGGCTGCACAGGCACATGACATTTGGCAGATGGAAGACAGCGGTTACAATGCCAAAATGAGATAGCTTAAAGTTTTTGCAGTTTGCAGCCTCACAATCGACACATAGTAGACAAGTTTTTAGTTTTCAGCTCAGAAGCAGTTTGCCCAGAAGAAAAAGAAAGACGGATATATCCAACAATTATTACAGCGCCAACTGTGGAATAATGTGACAGTGAACCCAACATTATAAAAAAGAAAGCTGTCTGTTTTCAATGTGGAAATTTGACATACCAGAAGCATCATTTTGTGCAGTATCAGAATGCTGCACCTAAATTTAGGGCATATATAGTCTGTTATTCTGTTTGTGTAGACTTGGGATTTGACGGAAGCAAATTTATCAGTTGCTGCAGAAATTGCACACAGCCCGTGAAGTGTCAGGTTAAAGTTGAAAATTTTGTGGATTTCCGTGTGCACCCCCTCCCTCCACAATCCCCAGCAGAGGTTTAATTTCTGCTAGAAACCATTCCAGCTCACAAAAGGATGATTGCTCATATTTTAGGTGTGGATCAGCGATTCCACATTTTTTATCCGCACTGTAAACGGGTTTGCCACTTTAGGGTGGCGTATCCAGCAATATGGAAATAAATTAATGGAATTAGAATTGCTGGAGTTTTTTGTTCAGTCTTCAGAGAAAACATCGTGGTGCAAGATAATCTGCTATACCTGAGACAACCATAACAAGAAAACTGAACAAAATATGTATGACAAGAGCAAGAAGAATATACCACCTTTGTGAAGAAAACTAGATGGATTGGATAATTGGAAGCCAACAGAGGGATAGAATTGCATACAAGATGTTTTGGTCCAGGAAAATTTTCACGCCAATCTCAGTTGACAACATATATTGCAAGATTGACAAGGGATGACAAAGAATAACTACAAACATGGAATCATTACAAATTACATCTTGAAAGGCAGCCAGTCCAATGGTAAACATAGGAGGATAATTGTTCAGCRTCCCTGGGATCTTAGTTRCACCATGTAGACGACAACACCAAATAAAAATATTACCAAAATTACACATTCGAMTTAGAACTTCTGCGTTCAGCTTCCCTCTCAGCTATTCTCACATAAAATTCGCCAGCAAGCATATCTTTTATGTCAATATTCCAGTCAATACTTGTTAGAAACGTATCAAGGATCAACTCCAAGGACAGGCTAAAACCCAATGAAGAGAGTACACGAATTGCATTGGCAAGCCGACAAATGTTTTCCCTAACCCTCAAAGAAGTGGAATCTTTTTTCCCATCAGTTGCATCACCTGAACTTTTAACTATGCTTTTAGTTGATTTTTCTGAACCATTTTCCTCTTCTCCCTGTCCCTCGAGATTTTGCACATCTGTGTGTACACCAACCCATATGTAACCGTTGAGGCCCAGAATCATATCAACCCCATATTGCTCCAGATGATGAAAATGTTGCTTCCGTCGCTTAACTAGATAAGCAGAAGTTGTGATAAGCTGACCATTTTCTAACTGCAAAAAAACAAAGAGAATCACATGAAAACGATTTTAGCAGTCACTACTACCCAAATTAATCAGATGGAGTTATAATCAGATTCCTGGAGCCCTCCCATACAAAAGATAGAAATATGATAGAAAAGAAATTATAGAAAGAGCTCGCATGTGGAAGCTTAATATCTGTCAACATATGTAATATATGTGCATCGGTCTTCTGTCACTCATCATTCAAGTGTGTAGCTAGTGAATGCTAATACAGCATAACAATGTAACCATCAGTGGGAGATCACAATCACTTACAGTGAAAGATAAACTCAACTTAGCAACAGTTGCGACTTATGCACTTAGCATCCTGCCTTGTAAAGGCAATGTGAAAGATTAGCTTGCACTGAGTAACCCTTCATAGAAAAGCAGCTCTTCTTCAACCTAATTGGACCGCATTTACATGCCATATCATACTGCTTCCCATTTTAAACATTTGGTTTTCCCAAAACACCAGGGAAACAGCAGAAGGCAGCATCCCTAGCTAACAAACAAATTAACTAGGTTCTATTAAAAAACAAACATAACAAACATGTCCCTTAGAATTCATGAAATGGAACCCAACCTTGCCATACTTGAGACTTCGTGCTTGAAGATGCAAGCTTCCATCATGCTGAAAACCACGAACTTCAGCCTGTCCATTACAAGGAGGAGTTTCACTACCTTTTCATTATTCAAAAAAATTTGTGCAGTATTTTCGGTTGCATAATCAAAATTTCCTTAAAATAATACATATTTTATTTCCTCTGTGAAGAACCAAAGTAGTTTAGTACTTACACAGATAACATCATTTTCTTCAAACATACTCCGCATGCTCAACTCATCCACTGCTGTGCGACGTCTCTGACAAAATGTGATTCAATGGTTATTAAAAATGCATATAAACACTTGCTCATTTCTTAGAACATGCATGCTTTGAATGCAACATGACTAATTGGGTAGAAAGGTTACTCTGGATAACAGATGAGGTGAAGGTAGTGTATATATGAAACTAATAAACCATATCTGAATAGACCTTAATCGAGCTTAAAGCTTTAAAGCATTAGTTCTACTTGATATTAACTTGTGTCTCTCACGAAGCTCTGTAAGTGTATGTGCATAGAATTTTACTTCAATCTAAATGCTTCTCACATTTATATTAATCAAAATAGTAGATAAAAGGCAGTGTATGTTTTTATACATCACCCTAAACAAATGAACCAAGTCTAAGGTATATGTTTAGAGGTTTGGATTCTTGGAATGGAAAAAATAAAGCACATATTAAAATGGAGTTCAAACAATTCAAGCTTCGTGACCACAATGGTCTTATTTGGGAGAAAACCTAACAAGGTAGATCAAAAGAGGTTGAACTCAGTTGATTCTGAAGAAAGGATTGAAAAATGATTTACAGTTTCAAAAACCTCAATAACCTGTTGTTATCTGTTTAGAGGTTTGGATTCTTGAAATGGGAAAAACTAAAGCACGATAGAATGGAGTTCAAAAAATATAAGCTTTGTAACCACAATAGTCTTATTTGAGAAAACAGTAGATCAAAAGAGGTTAAATTCAGTTGATTCAAAAGAAAGGATTGAAAAATGATTGGTAGTTTCAAAAATATGTTGACATATCCATGCAATATATTGAGTATTCAACATTCCTTGTTTCCTTCATTCCTTCTATATAATCAACCGTAGAAATGAAGTCATAAATGACAATATATGTTTAGAAACAAGAACTGAGAACTGTAAACGGTAAACAATTAAAAGAATATATGATTACTGAAATGATAGATCAAATAATGACTTCCATCAAGTGACGAGAATTTGATTATGATAAAATGGGGGCACCCAAGTGAAGAAAATGATGAATGTGAGAAAAAGTCCTTTTCCCATTTTTATCCCACTAGAGTGCACTAGATTTATTATAAGGTTTTACACTTATTTTTTCCCCCATTTTCATAAGTTTCTTTTGGTTTATTATAAGATTTGACACCTTCTGTTTTTCCCATTTTCCAATGCCTTTTTTGTTTTTTCTAGGAGGGAGGAGACATTCCCCAATTCTCATCAGAGGTCGTGAGAATGTCACCATGTGCATCTCCAGAATGGTGCATCCAGAGGACTCCAACAGGACAGACACATCCCCGGCCTACAAGAGGGATAGAAACATACAGCCTTGGTTAGCCCATGCATTGATTATGAGTATAACTCAATCTAGGGCCCGTTTTGATCTTTTTCCAATATTCTTTGCCACTGTGGTCAGGACCATTTGAGGAAAAATCTTGACTGGAATGTCAAACATCTCTCCAAAGAATTCATACTTGTAATATCTGATGCTATTTTCAAGCTTTCTTGTCCAGTTGGAGGCTTATTTTATAAATTATGTTCATATCTACATTGGTCATAAGCAAGTTGCGATAGCAGAGTTGAGGCAGCTAGTTCAAATCTGCGGAGAAGCTGACCTGAACACACCTGAAAATTAATATGTCAGAGAGACTAGACTGTGAAACCACATTTGTAACAAGATGTACTACATATGAATATGTAGGATGGACATCGGACAGTGACTCGGTAATATATGCTAGCGATACAATGCACTTGTAGAAGAAACTAGAGTTAGTAGGGTAACTAGTATATAATCATCATTCTAATTTTCACAATCAACTTTCTATGGATTTCTGGTAGAGCTTTATG
>ML811883.1:191453-205137 GCA_009831015.1 Picea engelmannii | reverse complement strand
TTTGCAGTAACACTGCATTCAACTTTGTCTACTCGGCCTGAGATCTCATGAGCCTTTCATTGTTTTCCTTCAAACTTCTAATCATGGCCATCAAATTTGGAGCGGTTTCTCTATCCCTTCGACCATCAGATTCCTCATCTCTAAGGTGTGAGGTATCTTCCAGACTACTTTGTACCATTCACCTCTACTTCCTTTCAATATATCCTACGTGTTGAAACAAGATCCATTATTAGTAATTACAGCATGTTAAACAACATCAAGAACTTTCTTAAATAGTTTCAACCGACCTTGGAAACCCATTTAAGCCTGGATTTTGAACTTTGCTCGGAGACCACTTTGTAGCACACCTAGCCCCCTAACCCTCTCTTAGGATGGTGGGATGTCAAATTCTATATTTCTTGACTCGACTCTTATCTATTTCTAAGGACCATCCATGGATTATGCTCATCGAGAGATTTCCAACAACTATGACCATGCCCAAATATGATCTTTGGATCTAAAGTTGAATCCTCCTGAAGTTTCTAGGATCTCACTCACAAAATCCACCTTACTTCCACGTGGCTTCCTACCACTTGTACCATCTGATGTGGCGTTGGTGTGGTACATGTCCCTTAACTCACCGCTCATTGGCTCTGAATTCATGAAACCTTTCTTCGTCGTCGTCGGGGTCTATCTCCCATGAGATATCATTTAACTCAATCTACCATGTTTCGACAAGGATTCTCCCATCAGACTATTCCCAGATCCAACGGTTCTTGTATCAGACCTGCAATGGCTCTAATCACATCGATTCCTCCAACTCACATGATTTTTAATGTACGCCCCACCAATCCTTTTCTTTGCGAAGTAGGTGGGTCCTATGGTGAATCCACGATTGAGATATCATCTCACTCACCTATTGATAAATGGTTGTCATTTAATCTCAATATCTCGTCGTTTTCAACACATGATCCTATCCTCACTTCTGGACCCATGTCTGGCATCCTCCGATGAACAACTGAGATCTGACGGCATCTATATCTGACGATCTAGGTTGTTGTCAAAGTCATAAGGGCATATCGTCTTCTTTGGGACACTCATTTCCATCAACCATTCCACTGGTGACTCATGTCACCCGAGGGAAACATGTTGGTTTCCATGTTGGCACGCCATGTCGACATGACATCATCACCCTCTTTTCAATTGAAGGAACCTACAACAATCTATGATGGAGATCAAATCTCGCCTATGTACAGATCGACAACTCCCATCTCTTTTTCAGAGTTTTTTTCATCGTCGACACTCTCTAGGCTCATCACTCACTTCACCAACCATATATACCCCAATGACAATGCATCTAGCACCAATGGTCCAGATCTCATTGAGGTTTCTCTCGAAAAATTGATGGTCCTTGCCCTGTCTCTAGAACCTCATTGTCATCGTCGAACTTCCCATAAGTCCCAACACCCAATCATTCTCGATGGCAATGCCTTCTTCGATGAAAGGATAAGATCTAATCACCCTTTCCGATCGACGACTATAAACTCTCCTAACTCAAAACAAGGTTTATTTACTAAATTAACGCCTGACTTAGGGGCTTAGCCAATTTTCAGGGATTCATCAAGGATTTTACCAAGTCTTTCAGAATCGGAAAACCGATTTAAGACCATCAAATGCCTTTCAGTTTATCAGAGATAACATTGTTTCATATCTTGCAAGATTTCCATGTAAGGATCGATATTTCCTTAGGATTCAAGGTCCTATATTCCTCACGATAACCTATCAGACATCAAGACACTTGCATCACAGGCTAAAAAATGTTCTTGTCCATATCCTACAAACTTTATTCTCAAGGTTGAAAGGTCCTTAGGGAAACAGATTGTCCACACTTATTCAAATTCACAATTTGGTATATTAAACAATGGAAACAACAAGCATATCCCAATTACGCAAGAGTTCCATTTGTTTGTTATAAGCATTTGCATTTCCCATTTAAATCAAATAATTACACAATTACATCATTCATGCACAATTAAACAAATCAAGTTAAATACTTATATGATCAGGGAAATGTCCACAACCAACTGACTGAGAGAGGACGCATTTTCTCCCAACATTAGGCTATATTGTATAGTTCCTTCCTATAGTACGCCACCCCTGTGTCATGACATGATACCACAAGGGGGACGATTCAGTTGGTTTCCAATCTTAGGATGATCCAAGAAGGCTACTTTCCTTCCTCCACTATCAACAACAGAAGTTTCCCCTTCCCACTGAGCTCAAGGTCTCTATAATTTTATCTGGTATTTTATCAATTGGAATTCTTATGTATAAGGACTCCCTTCTCTTATATATAGTCCCTCGATGACCTCCCCTTACCAGTGTTGGTTTATGTCCAGCAAGTACCAAGTTGTATCCCATGTTTTCTCCAGTATGGATCTGTGTCTTCTTTGTTTTAGGGTGATCATCAATAAGTTGGACGAGCTTCCTATTTTCTTCAAGGAAATATCTCCAGACTCTTCTCTCCTTCAATCCACACTAACAAACACCTCTATTCAATTTTTTCTTTCCTATGAACTCATATCTCCTGCACTGTTTCTCAAAGTGTTATTTTATTCGTTGGGTGCTCTGTTATTCTAATGCCACTCTCGGTGACTAACGTTTTTTCCTCTCGTCTTTTCTCTTTTGTGTGTATTTGTGTGTGTCTCCTTGTCGGTTGACGGGTCTAGTGGTGTCTTTCCACCTTTGTCGTATTCTTCCTCCAATCCTATTGGGATTCTCATGAATTCCTGCAGACGCTACCTGCTACCTATAGTCCCAATACTAAAAGGGAAATTATGTGGTGTCCTCCACGTCAAGTTACTTCAGTTGACCCTTGTCTTGTTCAAAGAAAAAACCATCAGCAGTTATTAACTGCCTCAACCATTGATATGACCTCCATAATCGATCATGCAGTTCCATATAGTTATGGTATGTTTGTAGGGGTATTTTTATGCTTTGCAAGCGTAAGCTATCTTTCCAAACAAGCTTCTTGTTTTCTTCATAAAAACATCAAAGCTCCACCTTACCCAACCACTCAATCAATTCTTGCTTCCTCAATTCCCACTTGTGTATCATGGCCACTACTTTCAAGGTTGTTCCCTCTCAGTCAGTTG
Organism: Picea engelmannii; assembly: GCA_009831015.1. NCBI lineage: Eukaryota > Viridiplantae > Streptophyta > Pinopsida > Pinales > Pinaceae > Picea > Picea engelmannii. The sequence goes on along the minus strand of ML811883.1, from coordinate 202,003 downwards.
TTTGGTTTCTTTCATTAATCAAAACATGATTGCAAGCTTCATAAACATAATCATATGAAGTATTAGACATAATTATAGTTATGGGGAGAAATAGGGTGTTACGATGACAACAACAGCTTGGAGGAAGTTCCTTCATACAAAAAACTCAAAATCGATATTTATCACATGCTCAATTGGAACTATAGCATTGATAAAATGATAAATGGAGGGTGGAAAGCTTATTATGGGCTTGAAAACAATTGTAAATTGTCTTACCATTACCTGTGGGATAAGGAAAAACTCCTCTTTGAGACTCTTGTCAGTCTCATTATCTTATATGGATTTGAAGTTTGGGGATGCAATATCTCTACAAAATCCTAGAGAAAGATAAGGAAAATCCATAATAATTCTATAACTTATATTCACAAAATTAAAGTCAATATGCCCTATCTTATCCTTCTCGTAGAAGTGAGCTTTTCCCCCATCAAGAGAACAACTATCATTAGGTGTTTAATGCACAAGAACAAGATAAACAACATGGAAGACAAGAGGCTTCCCAAAATTGATTCAAACTCTGGCCAAGGCCCAAAACCACATGTGGCTCAAGCATGGATGGAATAAAGATGCCAAGTCTTGGCTAAATTATTGGGGAATAAAGGAAGAATTAAGTCTGTAGAATAACGATAATATTAAAAATATTATTACATCTAAATTTAAGGATAATTTGTGGTGTGATAAATAATTAGAGGATAAAATAAAATTAACATACAATAAGAATGTAATCAATCCTAATCTATAATACCAAAATTATCTCTCTATTTTGACTAGCGTAAAGAAGAAAATGAGCATTGCTATAAATAAAACAAACTCTCTTGAGCTCCATAGTGAAACTAGGCATAAGATAATTCCTAAAATGTTGTGGATCAAAAGAATCAATCGTCTTTGTGAAACTAAGAGGGTTGAATATGAAAAACACTTTCTCTTAGACTGTCCCGTGTATACCCAAATTAGATCACAATTTCAAAATATTTTTCACAATACCAACCTTCCTAATCTTCTAACTCATCAAAACTATGGTGATCTTGAAACACTTCTCTTAATGTTTTTTGAGCACATAAAAAAAAAAAAAAAAAGACAAGTAATCCCTTCCCTTTCTTAAGGTCCGATAGACTAAATTTTTCATAGTGGATGTTAACCATCATCATGATAAACTTGTGCTTTCTTGGTGAAAAAAGATAGATGAATATCTATTGGTTGCACTCAACTTCGAGCTAAACACTATTGGATTTTAACTTTTAAGTTCATGTGAAAAGAACCATAAATGACATGCATGTGGAAGGTAATTTCATGATGTAGAACATTTCTAAATTCTTAAATATGGTGATGGTTGGGAATTTTATAGTTAATTTTTTATTGTGGTAGTTGTTTCTAACAAGGATGCTCAACTTGACCTCTTATGCATCCAAATCGTACTCAATTGTTGGGTTGGTTGATCCATCTTCCAACTATATTTGACTATTGGTTGGTAGTTTGACATACAGGCACGTTGACTGCTCGACTGAATGATGTAGTGTGTTGGTCGATCGCCCGATGGAATGTATCCATAAGTAGGTCGACCTCTCGATCATATGAATCCAGTATATGTGTGATGAACCATCAATGTTTGATGTTCCAATTGTTCGACAACATAGGTATTCCAATAGAGGAAGAACACCTTCAGTAACCACTCACACAACCAAATCAAATATCAACACACTGATGTTTTGACATGGTAAAACCCCTATGGGGAAACATCCACGACCCCATCCAATGCAGCCACTTGAAGCAGTTTATTAATGCAAAAGAAAAATATTACAGAGATATTTTAGAAGAGAGTTTCTCACAATCGATCACCGGAAAATGACCCTCCATGCTCTTTAAATCGAGATCATGGACCAATTGGGTGCTAAGCCACATATCAATGGCCATTAAGATCGAGGAGAATATGAACCGTCAGATCACTCTATGTTGGGAACATATCGTGACCATCAGATTTCCTAACGACAAATGCATACTAATGCATACTATAGAAACACACTAAGAAACACACTTTTAACGAACGAAAAATTAGACCAAGTAGATCTTAACTAACCCCTAAGTGTCTAAATATCCTAACATCCCCCCTTAAGAAAAACTTGGTATATGATTGAAGGATTTACAATAGTGACACAATAGGAGAAGTAAGGAATCATTATAGCCTATCCCCCCTTAATGACAACTTTATGAACTCCTAACATAGATCGAAGTTTGGAAAACTTCGCTTCTGTAAGAGACTTTGTGAAAATGTCTGCAACTTGATCTTCTGTAGGGAAAAAGAGCACTTCAATAACTTGATCATGAGTGAGATTTCTGATGAAGTGCATGTGAATATCAATATGTTTGTTGCGCTGATGTTGAACTAGGTATTTGGCGAGATTGATGGCACTATGATTGTCGCACCAAAGGTTGGTCGGATGTTGTTGCTGGAATAGAAACTATGAAAGAATCTGTTGAAGCCATAAAGCTTCCTAAATTGCATTTACCATTGCCTGGTACTCTACTTCTACTAAAGAAAGTGCAATAGCTTGTTGTTTCTCACAGGCCCAAGTGACAACTCTTGAACCAAGGCTGAAAACATAACCTTCAGTAGACTTATGATCATAAGGGTCGTCGGCCCAATCTGAATCAGTGAAACCAACCAATAAAGGATTCCCCCCTGATCTGTAATGTATCTCGAACTGAATTGTACCACAGACATAGCGAAGTATCCTTTTAGCTGCTTTCCAATGGATTTCATGGGGTTTTTTCATATAACAGGAAATAATACCAACAACAAAGGAAAGATCAGGACAAGTATGATTCAAGTATAAGAGGCTATCAACTAACTGACGGTACAAGGTGGCATCAACTTCGGGATAAGTATATGTGGTAGAAATCTTGACTCCAGACTGGAAGGGAGAAGGGGTTGGTTTACAATCGTCCATGTGAAAGTGATGAAGAAGGTCACAAGCATACTTAGACTAGGAAAGAAAAATTCATTCATTGTTTTGCAAAACTTGGAGGCCAAGGAAATAGTGAAAAAATCCTAAGTCTTTCATTTCAAATTTCTTCTTAAGGTTGGTTTTCACATGATTTAAAAGGTTTGAGTCGCTACCAGTAAGGATAAGCTCATCAACATAAAGGACAAGGATTATGAGATGTCTTTCTAATTTCTTGGTATAGGCATTAGGATTAGAATGGAATCTAGAGAATCCAATGGAAATAAGAAAGTTTTCCATTTTGGCATACCAAGCTCGAGGAGCTTGATTAAGACCATAAACATATTTCTTAAGGCAACAAACAAGGCTAGAGTCATTCTAGACATAGCCAGGAGGTTGTTCCATGTAGATTTCTTCTTGCAAATATCCATGCAAAAAGGCGTATTTAACATCCATCTGATGGACCTCCCATTTATGTGAGGTAGCAAGGTAAAGAACAAGGTGGATAGAATTCATTTTGGCTACAGAGGCAAAGGTTTCATTATAGTCAATTCCTTCAACTTGGGAAAATACTTTGGCAACTAACTGAGCCTTGTGTATTTAAACACTTCCATCTTATGCATACTTAGTTTTGTAGACCCATTTACATCTGACAAGTTTTCTTCCTTTTGGAAGAGGTACAAGATCCCAAGTATCGTTTTCCATTAAGGACCGATACTCTTCATCCAGTGTTGTATCCCAATCTGGATGACCTGAAGCTTCTACAAATGTATCTGGATAATGAGTCTCTGAAACTTGATCCAAAAGAGAATACACTCTCTAGAACTATGAACGTGTTTGACATCGATCTGAAGGATCATCGACAATATCACCAGCGGCTTCTCGTATTGAACAGACCCATCTAGGAAGCGGTGGAGATGGATTTGGTGTTGGTTCAGGCTCATCTGGAGGAAGGTGAGCAGGTGGAGGTGTATTTTCATCCTCACTGTCATCATCTGAAGAAGAAACCAGAAAAGAATAAGGCACAAACTTTGAATATGGATCGCAGGTCGAAGAGGGCACAAACGTCAAATTAGGATCACAGGCCAAGATATTTTCATCAAATTTAACATCTCTTCTAATAATAATTTCATTACAATGTGGTTGAAGAAGTCTATAACCTTTGACATCTTCAAAATAACCAACAAATATATAGTGTGGTGTATATGGAACAATTTGTTGCATTTGGATTTCTTGTGTAGTGTAGTAACTTGTAAAATTGTTGTTCACATATTCGCATCAATTATTTGTTCTTAAGGTCCTTTGAATTTGATGTCCGTATTGTTTTTCTACAAGGGCCTTGTAGGACAAAAACTTTTCAAAAACTTCACTCTTAAGTTTTAAGAAATAAACCCAAGTACATATAGAAATGTCATCAATGAAAGTTAAGAAATAATTGCACCCAATAAAAGAAGGAGAAGAAAGTGGACCAAATAAATCACTATGAACAAGTTTCAAAGGGCATGAGGCATGCCAAGAGGCACGTTTATCAAAAATGTTTCGATGATGTTTTCCGACAACCAGCACAAACACCATCTCTACATGAAACAGGAGGAAGACCAGTCACCATCTGTTGATTACATAGTTGTTGCAATGAGCGATTGTTTAGATGACCAAACCGCTCATGACAAAGTTTTCTCAAGTCATCGCTATGAGAAACAAAAACTGATGAAAAAGATGATGACCCAAAGTTGTCAAACTTTTACAACCTGGTAATATCATCAGCAATTCCAGTTGCAAGAACATGCTTAGGATACTTTAGATCCTTGATTACAACTTGGTCAGGTGAAAGCTCTACGGTTTTACCTTCACCTAAATGAGTGATTTCATATACTAATAGAAGGTTACAAGAAAGACTTGGAACACATAATGCATCATTGAAATGACCATTTTCTACTTGAATTATTCCAAATACTTCAACACTAAGAGATCTATCATCACCAACAAATATTTTCTTGGTGTTACATTCATTTAGAGCAGAAAATATGTATTTATCCTTAGCCATATGATAAGATGCTCCAAAATCAATAAGCCACTCATCAGAAGAATAAGTAGAATTTTTATTGAAGGAGAAACCAGAAGCAGAAAGTGCATGTTCGTGAGAAGAAGAAGAAGAATCAATATTGATGGTGTGCTTCTTCATCGTTGCTTCTAAATTTGCCATCTTCTTGAAACATTTGGACTCATCATGACCATCTTTATCACAAAAGTTGCAATGTCTGTGAGTCTTCTTATTTTTATATTTTTCTTCTTTACCACTATTAGGAGTGGAAGTTGGCTGAGTAGGTTTAGGACCCTTATGTTGTTTGTTGTTGTAGCGAGGATGTTGCTTCTTGGGATTCTTGGGTTTATCTTTCTGATGGACGACTAAGGCTTTGTTGGAGGTACCTATAGTGTTGATCACTCCAAGTTGTACAAGATTATCTTGCTCTCTAATAAAAGCATCACAAAACTTCTCAAGAGTGGGTTTTTGATAAGCTGCCCCTAGAGCCTCTTGCATGGCATAAAAGGTATATACAAACACATAATATGCACTACCTAGATTAGAAATAATAAGATAGATGAAACAATCTTCTTATATCTTTATCTTACATTCTTCACATAAAGTTCTGAGTGTTTTGAACTTAGATAGATAGTCTTCAATGCAAGAAAAATTACTTGGACTTAAAGTCAGTACTTGATTTTCTAACTTTTGTGCTCGAATAATATTTTGTTTACCAAACACAGATTCAATCATTTCCAAAGATTCTTTGGGTTTATCAATTGATTGAAGGTGAAACCTTAAATTAGGAGGGATGGAATTTTTTATTAATCCACGTGCTTCATCATTCCTATTATCTCATTTTACTTTCTTATCAGCATCAGTGGGTGATTTTTCCTTTCCCAAGGTAATCTGGTACAAGCCTTTACTTCTTAATAAACCCTCCATATGGGATTTACATTGGAAGTATTTGGTGCTAGTAAGAAGAAGGCTACTTTAATAATTCATATTTAATATGGATTTAAAAAATTAAATTGATGATTTGGATGGAAAGATCTCGAAAATTTAGGCGGTTTAAAAAAAACGGCACTGAAAATGGACTTCGGATGTGAAAGTTATGCCCTTTTTAAAAAAAGCATAAACGGTAACCAAAGGACCATGTGATGGTGTGAGGTGTTTTATGAAATGACCCACTTTTATAAAAAGAAGTGGGGATCACTTTTACAATGAAGTTACTTTAAAAAAGAAAAGTTGCATGCAAAATAAATAAATCTAAAATATTAAAGCTACTTATAGTGATTGACTTTTATACTTGAAGTGAAATACACTTTACAATGGAGCATGAACTTTTTCAAAAAAAAGTAACAAAAAGAGAGACTTGAACTCAAGGCCTCTTACTTAATAAGGAAAATTTTAACCAAATGGGTTAGCAAAACATATTTTATTGTTTAGCAGGAGGATTGGAGGTGTTGTTTTTGTTGTTGTTGTCGTCGTCGTTGAAGACGGCCTTGGAGAGTGTGCTAAAAAAAAATATTTTCACACAAGAAAAACATTTCTCTTCTTAATGACAACAAGGGTTAGATCTCGGTTAGCTTACCCGAAAAATGCACATTTTCCTATTTGTTTCTGATTTTCCAAGATCGCACAGGACACAGGGAAAAGAGCATATGCAAATCTAAAAGAGTAGCAACCCAGAAAAAAAACAATATAAAACCTAAATAAAATCAAAATAATACTATGTAAAAAATAAAAAATGGCGTATTCAGGCTTTATACCTCTGGATCTGACTGAAATGGTTGTATCTTGGGAAAACGAAAACCTTTTCGAGTGAAACGAAAAGTGTTCCTAAATAGAACAAGTGCTCCGGATGCAATGGAACAGTCCTCTCAACCTATAAATGTATAAAAAATGGCAGAAAATGTAGATGAGGAAACTCATCTTCATGATCTCGTTCTACAATAGGAGCATGTCTTCAAACAGGCATTGATACCATGTTCGAAAACACATGTATTCCAATAGAGAACAAACACATTCAGTAACCACTCACACAACCATATCAAATATCAACACACAGATGTTTTGATGTGGTAAAACCCCTATGGGGAAACATCCACGGCCCCAGCCAAAGCGGCCACTTGGAGCAGTTTATTAATGCAAATGAAAATATTACAGAGATATTTTACAAGAGAGTTTCTCACAATCGATCACTGGAAAATGACCCTCCAATCTCTTTAAATAGAGATCATGGACCAATCGGGTGTTAATCCACGGATCAATGGTCGTTAATATAGAGGAGAATATGAACCATTGGATCACTCTATGTCAGGAACATATCGTGACCGTCGAATTTCCTAACTACAAATGCATACTAATACATACTAAAGAAACACACTAAGAAACACACTTTTACCTAACGACAAATTAGGACAAGTAGATCTTAACTAACCCCTAAGTGTCTAAATATCCTAACATGGTGATGGTTGGGAATTTTATAGTTAATTCCTTATTGTGGTAGTTGTTTCTAACAAGGATGTTAGACTTGACCTCCTATGCATCCAAATCGTAGTGAATCGTTCAGTTGGTTAATCCACCATCTAACTATATTTAACTATTGGTTGTTACTATGACATACAGGCACGTCGACTACTCGACTGAATAATGTAGTGTGTTGGTCGATCGCCTGATCAAATGTATCCAGAAGTAGGTCGACCTCTCGATCATCTAAATCCAGGATATGTGTGATGAACCATCAATGTTTGATGATCCAACACCCCCCCACCCCCCATCAACACAAGTATCTGGAGATTCATGAGGTGAAATTACATCATTATGACACCCCTCCCCATAATTGCATCTTCTTGAATCCCAAGCATCATGTGGAGCATGATAAATATGGCTTCAGCCAAAGGTTTGGTGAAGATATCAACAACCTAATCTTTTGTTATGCAATATTGAAGAAAGACAATGTTCTCATGAACTAATTGTCTCAAATAGTGAGCATGGATCTCAGCATGCTTCATCTTACTATGGTCAACAGAATTGTCAACAACCTATATGGCACTCTGGTTAACACAGTAGATTGTAGTTGAGTTATAAATAGGAAGGCCAAGTTCTCCCAAAAGTTAGTGGATCCATACTGCTTCAGCACCTTCTTGAATGGCACCATGATATTCTTCTTTCGTAGTCAACAAAGAGGATCCCTTATGTTTATTACACGACCACACCAACAATCTGGTGCTATAGAAAAACACATATCCAGAAGTGGACTTCCGATCATCACTGTCTCCATCCTAGTTGGAGTCAATGAATTCGACCAGTGAATATGAACTTCGACAATACTTTATACCAAAAATAGTGGTACCCTTGAGATAGTGGAAAATTTGTTTGACTATTTTCCAGTGGCTTTCTTTAGGGTCCTGCATAAACCAATAAACCACACTAGAAACAAAGGAAATGTCAGGTAGACTATGAGTAATATAAATAAGACTGCTAACCAATTGTTGATAAAGAGTAGCATCGATTGCAGGTGTTTGACAAGTTTTGGTAATATTTACTCTAGATTGAAAAGGAGTAGTGCATGGCTTGAAATCAAACTTATTAAAATGTATCAACAAATCCATCACATATTTAGACTCGGAAATGAAAAATCTATCACAAAGGGGTAATACTTGAAGACCCAAAAAATAATGCAGATTACCAAGATCTTTCATGTTAAAGGAGTCAACAAGTTGTTTCTTCAATATAAGGATGAGATCATTATTATTGCTAGTAATGAGTAAGTCATCTACATAGACAAAAACAATCAAGGTGTCTCCATTAGTATGGAGTACATACAAGCTATGATCAGATTCACAACGTTTGAAATGAAGTCGAAGAAAGAAACTATTGATCTTATCATACCAAGCTCGGGGAGCATGCTTCAAACAGAAAAGTGAGTTCTTGAGTCGAAAAACCAAATTAGAATCTGTCACAAAATGAGGCAGTTGTTCCATGAATTTTTTTTCATATAGGTCTCCATGAAGAAATTCACTCTTCACATCCATCTGATGGATTTTCCATCCAAAGCAAGCAGCAAGGGAAAGAATCATTTAAATGAAGTTCATCTTTGTGACAGGGGAAAAAAATTTAGTGTAGTCGATGCCTTCTTGTTGATAAAATCCCTTTGCAACTAGGTGTGCTTTATGTCGTTCAACAACACCTTAAGAGGTAAATTTGGTCCAGTAGACCCATCGACACTGCACAATGTTCTTTCCTTGCGATCGGGAAACCAAGTCCTGAGTGTGATTCTTTGACAAAGAATTGATTTCTATCTGCATATCCTTCTTGTTGGGTATGTGTTATATTCTTTGCACGAGTAGTAGTGACACCTACCTCGGGAAATGTGTCATGTATTTAGGTGGTTTTTTTCGTCACATGGTTTTTTCCGATGGTTTTCTATTTCCGGTTAAGGAATTAGGGTTTTGGACTAATCCAGGTCATTGGGTTAGGGTTTTGGATGCCACTGGCTCCTATATGTATATTGTATTGTAAACAATGTAACACAATGAATGAATATAATATATGTTGGTTTTCCTGGTTTGGGTTTCCAGGGGAAAAATATTTGTGTAATGTTTGTATTTGCCATTGTATCTTTTCTGTTCTTTTTTGAATATATTTTTACAGTAGACATTGTACAAGGTTAGAATTTACATTTGGTATCTAAGCTTTATTAGATTCAGGGGGACGCCTTTATGGTCAAGGGTTTGGCTCGGGATTGTGATAAGCCTTGTTACAGTGGGAGATTTGCAGTATTGTTTTTCAGGTGAAAAGAAATGGCAAGCAATTCGAAGATGGAGATCGAGAAGTTTAATGGGAAAATCTTTGAGTTGTGGAAGCTCAAGATGGAAGATATTTTGGAGGACAGAGATTAGTAGATCGCGGTAGATCCAGGTACTGCACCTACAAGAACTTTTGCAGATGACTGGAAAAAGATTGATCGGAAGGCAAAGAGCAGAATCCGACTGTGTCTCTTCAATTCAGTATTACTGAATGTGTCAAAGGAAGCTACAGCCAAGGATTTATGGGAAAAGTTGGGGAAGTTGTATCAGTCTAAGTCCCTGGTAAATAAACTATTCCTAGGAAAGAAGTTGTAGAACTTGAGGATGAGAGATGGAGACTCGGTGGCAGAGCATTTGAACGCCTTCAATATTGTGGTAAGTCAGTTAGTATCTGTTGAGATTAAAATTTCAAATGAAGATAAATGTATCAGTTTGTTGTGTTCCTTACCAGACTTGTGGGATAGTCTGGTTGTGGCCATAGGTAGTAATACAACTTCTTTGAAGTTTGAAGAAGTGGTCTCATCCTTATTGTCGGAGGAGATGAGACGAAAGAATATGGAAGGACATAGCACAGACACATTATTTACAAGAGGATGTTACCAGGAAAGAAATAGATCTAATTTCTCAAGTGGGAGATCTAAGTCTAAGGGTAGATCTAAATCTCCTGGAAAGTTTGTAAGGGTATGTTGGAGGTGTGGAAAAGAAGGGCACTACAAGAAGCAGTGTAGATCCAAAGTT
>ML811883.1:163431-182902 GCA_009831015.1 Picea engelmannii | reverse complement strand
AAGCAAAGAGGATCACTATGTGTATTCTAAATTAATTGGTGATCATTTGATTTATTTGGTCTTGTATGTGGATGACATGTTGCTGATAGGAAACAACAAGGAGATTATCCAGGATGTGAAAACTCAGTTGTCCTCTAAATTCGGCATGAAGGATCTTGGTGCTTCAAATTTCATTTTTGGCATGGAAATTAAAAGAGATTGAAAAAGAGGAAACTCTGGTTAAATCGGAGAAAATATGTCAAGACAATATTGCAGAGGTTTAATATGTAGGAATGTAAACCGGTCAAGGTTCCTATTCATGTTGGTGTAAAGTTATCTACGGATCATTGTCCCAAGACACATGAAGAAGAGGAGAACATGTCTCATGTTCCATATGTGAGTGCAGTTGGCAGTTTGATGTATGCAATGGTATGTACTAGATCGAACATTACACATGCAGTGGGAGTTTTGAGCAGGTATATGTCAAAACCAGGGAAGGAGCATTGGACAGTAGTAAAAAGGGTTTTCAGGTATTTGTGTGGCACTACTAGCTATGGATTGTGCTACAAAGGAAGACTGGGATTGGACAGAGTGGTCGATATCCATGGCTTTGTGGATGCAGAATGGGCTGGAGATTTGGATCGTAGGAGATCTACAAGCGAGTATGTGTTTAACCTGTTTGGAGGAGCAATAAGTTGGATGAGAAAAAGACAGGCTATAGTGGCACTTTCAACTACAGAATCTGAATACATGGCAGCCACTCATGCAAGTAAGGAAGCAGTATAGTTACAAAGATTGTGTTCAGGTATTGGGTTGGTACAACAAGCTGTAAGGATAGAGTGTGACAGTCAGAGTGCAATTTTTCTGGTGAAGAACCCTGCTTATCATTCAAAGACAAAGCACATTGATGTTCAATATCACTTTGTGAGAGACATGATTGAAGAAAAGAAAGTATCACTGATGAAGGTGGACACTTTGAAGAATGTTGCAGACTCATTAACAAAATCTATGAGCACTGAGAAGTTCTCTTGGTGTAGAGGATCCATGGGCAATGTTGCCCTATTTTTTTTACTATGTAACCCTATAACACCCTGTATGCAAAGAAAACAACAAGTGGGATAATGTTGGGTATGTGTTATATTCTAAAAAAAAATCTTCCTCGGGAAACATGTCATGTATTTAGGTGGTTTTTTTCGGCACATGGTTTTTGCCAATGGTTTTCTATTTCCGGTTAAGGAATTAGGGTTTTGGACTAATATGGGTCATTGGGTTAGGTTTTTGGATGCCACTGGATCCTATATGTATATTGTATTGTAAACAATGTAACACAATGAATGAATATAATATATGTTGGTTTTCCCGGTTTGGGTTTCCAGGGGAAAAATCTCTATGTAATGTTTGTATTTTCCATTGTATATTTTCTGGTCTTTTCTTAATATTTGTTTACAGTAGACATTGTACAAGGTTAGAATTTACACTGCTCCCATTTAGGTTGTCCTTCAGGATCTGAGTAGGAAACAAGATCATAATTTTCAAGTCCATGAGTCATCACAGTAACGTTTGCATGTTTATTTTGACTTCAAGTTTGTTGTCCAGAGGAAGCATCTCCAACATCATCTCCATCAGCTTCAATTGTATCAGCATCCCATCTAGGTAGACAATATACAGGTGAACTACAATTCACTATAGCAGGTCGATCAGAAGTTGGAGGGTCTTCAGTCTACAGACCAATCGAAGCAAAGTACGATGGACTAATCGACTCGGAGGTCGACGGACCAGTCAAAATAGGAACAAAGCTCGATTGTCTTGTTGAAGGACTAAAATATGGAATAGGAGGACCAATGTCGAAGACAACATCAATGGGATCATCTTGCAACAATCCAGAGGAGGCATTCAACAACATAATTCCAGAATACTTATCATCAAACCGTATATTTCATCTAATAATAATTTGTTGTTTAACAGGATCAAATAGTCAATAGGATTTCGACTCTTCAGAGTATCCCACCATGATGAAAGCATGACTCCTTTCATCCAACTTCATTTTTCAATCATCATGGGTGTGAGCCCAAGCAACACATACAAACACACGGAGGTGGCCGACTGAAGGCTTATTTCCACACCATTGTTCCACTAGAGTCATTGAAGTAACAACTCGATTCGAAGTACGATTAAGAAAATAGTTTGCACAATACACCACTTCATCCCAAAAGAAAGGAGGAAGATATTTATCCTGCAAGAGACATCTATCAATTTCAACTAACTTCTGATTCTTGCATTCTACAATGACGGTATGTTGAGGTGTGTGAGGAAACAATTGTTTCCATTAAATACTAGAAAGAACCAGGTATTCTTCAAAGGGTCGATTTACATAATCACCACCATTGTCTAATGTTGGACACTTTATGAGTCAACAACATTGCTTTTCATAAAAAACTCTAAACTCCTTGAACTTTTCAAAGAAAAGGTTTTTATTTTTCAGAAAATAAACCCATGTAAAGCGAGAGAAATCATCAATTAAAGTCAAAATATACCTTGCACCTACCAGTGAACCTATATTGATGGAACATACATCACTCTGAACCAACTCCGGTAGGTTTTTTTCTCACCACGCTTTTCCATAGTTGAATGGTTCCTGATGATGCTTCCCAAGCACACAGCCCTTAAAACATTCCTTCAAGGGGAAACCCCTTCAACAAACCAGCAACCATGTTCTGAGTTGTCAATTACTGCAGACTTCAGAAATTTGGGTGTCCAAGTCACTCATGCCAAATTTGACTTCTCTCATCGATGTGAGCAACAAGTGAAGTCGGCTCGATGTCAAGTCAAGTCATGTCACAAAATTTATACAATTTTTTTGTCAGGTCGAGAATCCTGTTAGCGACAATCGACTTTCCTTTCTTCAAATCACAAACATAAAACCGATATGGCCAAAATTCCACAATCTTACATGTCGGTGTTAATTAAGCAACAAACAACATATTGGCACTGAGGTTTTCCACACAATAGACATCGACAGTGTTCCCATGTCGATAGGTAACATCACCCTAACCAACAACATGCAAAACAAAATCAACAACAACATAGGTTTTCCTCTCCTTAGCTTCATCCAACCACGTGAACAAGGAGGCATCCTTATCCATGTGATGAGTGCACCCAGATTCGACTACCCATTCGTTTTGCGCAGAGTGAGACATCAAGGCTTGAGAAGTTCCAATTTAGAAGGTGAAATTATCAGCAAGTCAACATACAATGCACATGTCTCCTTCAAGGTGTTTAACCTTCTCCTCTAAATCGTCTAACTTCTTATAGCATACTTTCTCCACATATCCAGTCTTTCTGCAATACTGACATGTCATATTCTTTCGACTACGCTGGGGTGCATCTATTTTTCCCTTAGGTTTTTAATCGTAGTATGTAGGTTTCAGTGTAGAGGCATCAAAATGTACTCTATCCCTAGAATCCATCTTGTTATTTCCCTTGACAAAGTGGGCATGGTGTTTACCACCAATATTTTCTTCTTCAATAAGTCTATGTTGATCAATAATCAAAAGGCCATAGAAATCTTCAAAGGTGTAATCCTTACCATATTCCTTGCGTTCTTTATAGTTGGTGCGAAAAGTTAACACAAACACATCAAATGTTGTTATCAAGTTCATCATGACCAACTCGATGAGTTGTCCATCCTTCTTCTAATATTTATTTCCACATTCTCCCAACTTCAACTAGAGTTCTTTGACACGCACCAAATAGTCCTCCATCATGTCAAAAGAATGAGGATCAAGAGAGATCAACTCTTTCTCCAACTGCACAACGTGGCTCTCTTTGACTCAATCGAACAACGACTTCAATTTCTTCCAGATTTGATGAAGGCAGTCAATTCCACTAAGGTGAAATTAAATCTCCCATGAGATATTGGTTGTGATGACCCCTACATCATCATCCTTCTTTCCATCAACAACAACAACAAAATTGGTCATTTGTTGGATCTAGAATTGAAACCTTCATATACTTCCATAGTCCTTTGCTCTTCAATAGGGTTTCCATATATGGTGCCCATACTGCGTAATTTGATTCGTTCAGAACAAAAGGATCAATATTCGAAGTCATCTTCGATATCTAGAAAGAAATTGGTCTACTTCAATCAGTTCCAATTAGCAAACCACCGGCCCATAGTCAATCACACAACAAATCCGACTCACCAAGGTTTGTGGATAACAGGTCGAGGTTTTAAACCATAATATTTGATACCATGTTGGGGAATAGGGTAGAACGCGACATGAAATAAAAAAATACAGCATTGCAGATAATCGAAGAAGAACAATGAATTTGAAGACAGAGGTGTGTTTAAGGACATCATTACAACACTTAAGCAAAGTGCATTGTGATAAAAACATCACAGTGCATATTGGATGTTGATCGCCATGATGAGAATGACCGAAGGGGTCTTCTTTTTATAGCCTAAAGATCTAATTGATTTCCATATAATCCAGAATATATTGTCCACATGTAAAAGTCGATTGTTAGAGTTGAATCTGCCAAATTTGCGCTATCGATTCGGTTCGACAAGGATGCTCGACCTGATCGCCTATGCGTCCACCTTAAATTTGATTTTTGAGTTGGTTGATCCACCACCCAACTATCTTCAATTATTGGTCGGTTTTTCAACCGACGGGAACATCAACTACTCAACCGACTGATGTAGTGTGATGTTTGATCGCCCGACCGACTGTATCCAGAATTAGGTTGACCTCTCAATGATCTAAATAAAGGAGATATGTGATGAACCATCAATGTTTGATGTCCCAACAGTTTCATTATTTCCATCGTGTTTGTGTTGTGTGGAAATATTATGTTATTTGATATAACATTCATTTACTTGACATCAATTTTTTATCATTATTGAAGAACAATTTTAGATCACGTTGAGATAAGGATAAAACCAAAGGGTTGAATTCTTAATACCATGAAATCAATATTTGGATTTGGCTTGAATATTAAGATTCTTTCACGATGACTAAGGTCATTGCTTGAATATTTAAGGAATGCAGTTTGTCTGAGGAAAATAATGATGTTTGATGTAAAGTATTGATCTTATGATTATGATATTTTCTACATGGGTGTATTATTGTCAATTCTTGTTAACATTATGGATAAGTATTTATTTGAGAATTCCTAATGGATATGCGTAAGTTATTTCTCACTGCAAAGTATAGCATATGTTCTTGCATACTAATTCCTTTAGTTTCATTAAAAATTTAAGAGTTTAAATCAATAATTCAAATATGTTTAAAAATATTTTGAATATATGCAATGTTATTTGGTTTTCTTGATTGGGATGATGGTGATGACTTGGTAAATTATCTAAATTTTCTGCAACTTAAAGAGTAAGGAAGGTGTGAATACAAAAAAATGCGTTGAAATGATAACATAAAAGTTTAAAGTGTTATATTGAAAGCTTGTATGCTTTCGTGTGTTAACTCTTGAGTGTAGTCAAAACAGTTTTAATTACATGAAACTAATAAGTCAATTATTAGCATAAATTAAATTAAATTTTCATTATAAGGTAATTGTTGATTCTGGATATGATTAAGCGAGTTTTCCTTCTTGCATGCAAAATTAGTTGTACATGTTTAACTAGATAAAGGTTAGTATTTATTTCATAATAAGTTGAATTTTGGAAGAGTAAGAATGGTTGCAAGTTTTTAAGGATTAATTGTGGTAGTGTATATAATAATATGACCTAGTAGATTTATGAAGACACATTATCCCAGACTATGATGGAGAGAGTATTTTTTTTAAACTTAATTGAAATATCAATTACTATGTTGTAAAATTGTGCAATGTGTAAACTCAACAATTTGAGGTTATAAACATAAAATCTTGGATGAGAAAGGAGGTATCATTGGAAATAGGTAATCGCTACAACTCAAGAAAGGTTGGAAGTTTTATAAGTCTTTTGTTTTACATATTTTGTGCATTGAATTGAATATTATGGTGGGATTTGTTATCGCACAATTTGTACTTGCGAAAAATCCCAAGGCAAGTGGATACAGAATTGGCCTAACTGGGAATAACCTATCACTGTCACCTTAATAGGAGATCCCTTTATATTTAGGAGTATGTCAAGACTACCCCAGGGGAGACGTCCCCAGTGACCTGGGGGTTTGAGAAGGCTAAGGAAAGTAACACAAGGAAATCCTTCCCCTCTCAAAGATCACTCAAATCAAAGGGTTATTTATGTCTTAGAGAGATGAAGAAAATAAATAATATTGTGTACCTGCCCAGAACAAGAAAACAAGGAAAAAAGGGGCACTTTCCAAGTACCAAAATGATGTTAGTGCTCCATAAGAAACTGAACCTTCAAAATGTAAGCTAGCTTATATGAATTTGCAGCAATGCAACAGTTTATAACAGCAATTAATATTTTATAACAAACATAAGAATTATGCCTTGAAAGTGCTTGAAAATAACAAGAAGAAATAGCTTTAACCTAGTTGAATGATAAAATCTTGTCACAAGTAAGTTTGAAAATGTCTAGCAAGCAAAATAGGTCACTTTTGCAGAGAATTTGCTGCAGTTAGATGGTTGTAGCAATCTTTTGCAACAGCATCAAATTCTAGTGGTCAAAATTGCAAGAAAACACCATGCAAACTCAACACTTATTTAGTAGATTGACTAGCAATTGTCACAAGTGATTTCCAGATGATGTAAGTGTGAGTTATGTAGGTGAATGTGGAATTTTGGCTTGAATTAATATGGTTGTAGAAATTTTTTGCAACAACGGAAAGTTAGCTAAGGAGTTATTCTACTTTAGGGTTAGCAAATGTTAGTAAAAGCTTCAAGGATAAAGGTTTGAGTGTTTGTTTGATCAATCAACACTTGTAAATGGTAGACTAGTGCCTTTCTAGGGTAATGGAGTCAATAATGGTAGCAGAAATTCTTAGAGGAAAAAAATAATAATAATGTTATGTCAAAGGGATGGAAAGGATGAGAAATGTGTTGGTATCCCAAGGCCTCAAAAATCCAACTCCTAAAGATAATTGCTAGAAAGTAACAAAGGTTGGGCCCTAGCGATTTCTATTTTCCTTGAAAAAATTGTAATAAAATATGCAATGGGAAAGGAAGTAAGGTTAATAGAGTGCTACAATGGTAGGGCTCAAGTATCTACTTCAAAATAGGTGACTTTCAAGAAATTTTAACAAGTGGAAGACTATAGAGAAAAAGATAGTAACATATGTCTTTCTCCTAGGGTTTCAAGCAAGCAATTTCATAATCTTAGACATGAAACAAGTAAATTAACCATAATCATTCTTTCACAATAAAGAAATACAGATTTTCCACTTACTTCACCAAGAATAATCAAGCATAAACCCTAGTTGAAGATCCTCCACATGAAAATTTGCCAAAATACACCAAGAAATGCCTCCTCCAAGAAGTGTGCACCACTGGATTGTTGAGATTATGTACCTTGGGAGGTGTTCCCCATGTGTTTGTGAGATCCTAAACACATGTGGGAAGTACTATGTACTTTGTTCCATGTACTTTATGTCTAATTTCACTTTGACTAAGGAGATTTAAGTCAAAAGCGAAATTTGGTCATTTATGCCTAAAATGACTATTAATTCACTTTGTGGGTGAATTAGGAGACATAAAGTGAACTTAGGGAACTTAACCCAAAGTGGGTTTGAGAGTGATATTATTATGGGATGATCTCAACCTTTGATTAGACTTGCGATGGGATGATCTCAACCGTCTATCTTTTAGGTTTCCTTATGGAGGTTCAAGAGGGGCGCAAAGGGAAAGGAGGAGTTCATTCACTAATTTGTTCACTTGGAGAGTTTGAGAGAGAGCATGAGCATGAGGTTTTAGGCATTGTTTGAGGCTATCTTGGGTGCTTCCATCCATGGAGACAGCCAACAATCTTAGGGAATCAGTTATTTAGTGGGGAGGTTCTTGCTTGGAGGAGGGCACATCATCAGCAGGGAGGACTTTCATAGCTCAGATTGCAGTGAGGTATGTTTCAGAGGGAGGCTACTCATTAGTATCAGAGTATTGTGCAGGGGTTTCTTCATCAAATCTTCCAGTTGGATTCTAGCTACACTTCAATGGTCTTGTCAGCATTTATGGAGGGCGCACCATCCTAGGGCGCTCTTGCTTCAGTTGGACTTGTGTTGTAGCTTGGATAAAGATGTTATTTTATCAGGTTCTTCTATATATTGTACTTTTTGTATTCCACCTTCCATTCTCCATATATATACACTTATATTCCAAATTGGTTTTCCCCGAGGGGGTTTTATCCAGGGTCATGTTGACCAAAAATACCTGTGTTCATTTTCATGTATGTTAGAGTTTAGAACTATTGTATTTTCAGTTGTAAATATCTCTAGGTGTGTTACATATATTTTGGTATGCATGTGATAACCCTTGGTGACTAAAACTACATGATAGAGCACCTAAATGGCTTATGTAACCGTAACAAATCAATAAAGAAGTTCATGAACTGTTGGTTGTTATAAAACAACAGCAAAACCTTCATTGACAGTTGAAACTTAGAGCCAACTTGAGGTCAAAGACAGACCTAGTTGGCAGCTTGATAGGACCTGGAAAATATTCATGGTATCAGAGCTTGGTGGCTGATGTTTTAGTAGTTTTGGATAGCATATGAGTGGGTTGTTTTAGACACCTTCTTGGAATATTTTCTAGATAGCCATTGACATAGTTTAGTGGAAGCTTGTTGGTAGAATTTTGTAGAGGGTTGTAGAGAAGTTTGTGGAGTCAGTCTCTTTTCACACCTATGTGGTAGGAGTGAGGCTGATTTTTCACGACCTATTTTCACACCTATATTGCTATGAGTGAGGTCAGTGTTCGCTTGCCTCTTTTCACACCTGTGTTGACAAGAGTGAGGCAGTGTTCCTTTGTGGTTGGAGCATCAGTTGGAGTGCAGTTTGGTAGTGATGTCAGCATCACAGATGTGTGTGGAGGATAGGATAGTTGGGGCTAGAAATTGGTTGCCTTGGAAGGCCAGGATTGTCTTTGACTTGGAGGACCTCGAACTATGGGACATAGTTGAGGTAGTTGTTCATGTTCCCCCTGCTACTGCTCCCGTCTTATTAGCAGAGTTCAGGAAGAGGAACAGCAAGGCAAAGAGGACCATATGTGATGCAATGTGGGATCATATCATTCCCCACTTGACCGGGAAAGCTTATGTATATGAGATGTGGGAATCTATATATAAGATTTATCAGAGCTCTAATGAGAACCAGAAGAGGGTTCTTCATTATCGACTCAGGGGAATTCGCATGCTCGAGAGTGATTTGGTGACTTCTTTCCTTGGTCGATACACTGAGATCAAAGACGAGATTGGATCCGTTGGAGAGGTGGTGGAACCCAATTATATGGTGAGGACATCCTTAAATGGCTTTACCAAACCACGGGGTCCATTCGTTCATGGCATTGTTCCTAGGGAGGTCATGCCCACATGCGAGAGGATGTGGGATGAATTCATCTAGGAGGAGACTAGACTTGTAGCAGAGGCTTCTAGACAGCAACAACAGCAGTCACTTTAGGGTGATGAGGATCTTTCTCTTTGGACAAAGGGAAAGAATAAGTTTGGATGGGGAGGTCGGTAGGGTCCCAAGTTTGGGGCCCCACCACATGGAGGAGAGAGCAGCAATGGTCAGAAGAGAGATATGAGCAAGGTGAAGTGATTTGTTTGTAAGAAGTTGGGGCACTATGTTGGAAAGTGTCCCAATGGGGAGAAGAAGAGGGGTGGTATCGCAACTATAGCAGAGGAGGCAGAGTTTCAGACTTGATTCGAGAGAGAGTGTGCTTTCCTCATATGTTGCACTTCAGTTGAGATGGCGCCTAGTATCTAGTATATTTATAGCAGGGCTTCGAGCCATATGACTAGAGTCAGAAAGAATTTGACTGATCTTAGAGACACAGAGGTCAGGATGGATATTTCTCTTGGATATGACTCCTTAGTTAGAGTTGTTGGGATTGGCATTGTTACCTTTCTGAGAGATGGCATGCCACCTATATCGTTCAGGGACGCTCTCTATGTCCCTAGGCTGGAAAAAAAATTGATTTCAGTTTCTACCCTCAATGATAAAGGTCTTGAGGTGTCCTTTAGAGGGATCGAGGTATTCATTCATCCTAAGGGGTCCTCGCTTTCCTCGGGACAATTGATTGGAGTGAGGGATGGTAAACTGTTAAAATTACTTTTTCAACATCTTCATGCATTGGCAATGAGTAGCGACATCTTCAGACATATATGTGAGCTATGGCATCGTAGGATGGCCCATCTACATCATGGATCTCTCAGAGGACTGAGAGAGGTTGTGACCGGAGTGCCATAGATCAGTACAGAGCATTAGGATGCTTGCATAGGTTGTGCTCTTGGTAATTTTACCAAGGCCTCGTTCACCAGCAGTGACACCAAGTTAGTTGGGATACTAGATTCAGTACACACAGATGTGTGTGGGCCCATGACTCGAGAGTGCTTGAGTGGTTGTGAGTACTATCTCACATTCATTGATGACTACTCAAGGAAGACCTAGATCTATTTCCTGAAGACCAAGAGTCAGGTCTTCAAACGGTTCCAAGAGTTCATATCTCTTGTTGAGAACCAATCTAGAAAGAGGATCAAGATCTTGCGGTCGGATAACGGGGGAGAGTATTCCTCCACACAGTTCATAGACTTATATTCCCAACATGGAATTAGAAGATATATGACCATACCATAAAACCCCTAGTAGAATGGGTTTGCCGAGAGGAAGAATCGGGCTATCATCGATGCAGCGAGATCCATGTTGCACGATCATATTTTTCCTTGGTGCTTATGGACAGAGGTGAGTGCTACTGCAGTTTACCTGCAGAACAGGATCTCCCACAGGATATTGGGGAAGATGACTTATGAGGAGGCCTTCACTGGTAGGAGGCCCAATGTCGAGCACATTAGGATCTTTGGGTACTTGACCTTCTCTCATGTCCCCTCAGAGAAGAGGACAAAGCCAGACCCCACAGCCCAACGGGAATTCTCGTTGGATACTCGAAGGTTTCCAAATCCTATCGTATCTACATTCCATCACTTAGGAGAGTGGTGGTGAGAAAAGATGTCATATTTGAGGAGGATAGGGATTTTTAGATATCTATTGAGTCGAGAGTCAATGTGGAGGATGATGCAAAGGCACCGATTGATGTCTCAGAGGGAGCACAGCCTTAGGTTTCCGCTATGCCAATATCAGGGGTGACAGGGTCACCATGCACAACTTCATGGTCACATTCATAGGGTGTTCAGTCAGAGGGGGCAGAGGCTTCATGATCTAAGAGTGTTGAGACTAGCCCTTAGGCAGTTACTCTTGGGCAGAGAGACCTTACTTCTCCATTGACCACTTCAGGGAAGAGGAGACCTAGATGATTTCAGGAGACCCTAAAGGAGGCCAAGGAGAACGTAGGGGATTCCAAGAGACATATCAAAGAGAGTAGAGTACCTCCAATCATATATGGATCATATTTGGATTTAGTGATGAGTATCACAGATACTAAACCACAGACATTTGCGCAGGCAGTGGACCAGAAGGTCTAGAGAGAGGCCATGGTAGAGGAGTATGACTCCATTATGCGCAATGATGTTTGGGAGGTGGTTATGAGGCAAGTGGGGAAGTCAGTTGTGACTTCCAGATGGTTGTACAAAACCAAGTATTTTATAGATGGAAGCATAGAGAAACACAAGGCCCATTTTGTGGCGCGAGGATTATCTTAGATAGAGGGAGTCTATTATGATGAGACATTCGCACCAGTTGTGATATACACCTCGATCAGGAGAATTGTTTCCATAGAGGCAGATATGGGTTGGAGTATTCACCATATGGATGTGAAGACCACATTTCTGAATGGATTTATAGATGAGGAGGTGTACATTGAGCAACCATAGGGGTTTTAGGTGTGTGAGAGGGAGACTCACGTGTGTCTTTCGAGAAAGGAAATTTATGGTCTGAAGCAAGCTCCCCAAGCTTGGTATTCATGTATTGAAACATACTTGTTTCAGGTGGGCTTCGAGAAGAGTGATGTTGATCCTAACCTCTATTACATCATTAGAGGTGAGGACACACTCATTCTCATTCTATATGTGGATGACTTGTTCATCACAGGAATCAAGAATCTCATAGTTGAGTGCAAGCTGGGACTTGCATCAAAGTTTGAGATGAGTGACATTGGGTTAATGCACTATTTTTTGGGTATGGAGGTATGGCAAGAGGAGGGACACATATTTCTCGGGAAGGGAAATTATGTTGCATATATTCTGAGTAGATTTCAGATGGAGGACTGCAGACCTATGTCAATACCCATGATTACCAACTGGAGGAATCTTAGTGCTTCATATTCCCAGTTGGTATATGCTACAGTTTATAGGCAATTGATCGGTTCACAAATGTATCTGGTCAACACTAGACCAGATATTTTGTTTTTTCATGAACACTCTCAGCCATCATATGGTAGATCCAAGGAGTGTTCACTGGATTGGGGAAAAAAATATGTTGACGTACATTGTTGGTACAATTGATTTTGTCCTGGACTATATCAAAGGTGATGGGGTCAATTTGGTTGGCTACACCGACTCAGACTGGGCAGGATGTGCTACTGACAGGAAAAGCACCTCAGGGTGTTTCTTTGGTTTGGGGTCAGGACTTGTTTCTTGGTTCATCCGAAAGAAGAAGTCAATTGCTTTGAGTTCCTTCGAGGCATATTACATGGCGGTGAGTCAGGCCAGTTGTGATTCCATTTGGCTTCGTAAGATGCTGGTAGGATTATTTGGTCAGGAGCTGCCATCGACTGTAATACACTGCGATAATTAGAGTTGTATCAAACTCTTTGAGAATCAAGTTTTCCATGACCGGTCAAAGCACATTCAAATCAAGTATCACTTCATCCAAAATTGGGTTCACAGAGGCACAGTGTAGTTATAGTATATAGCGGTTATTAGTGATTCATCCTCATAATTCACTTCTCTAGTTAAATCTTTACTGCATTTGATCGAATCATGGGAAAAATATTTCTCCTCTTCAAGGGATTGACAATTTTATTCATAAATATCTCCTTCTAAATCAGAGGGTTCTTGGTATTGACTATGGTATACATTCCTTATATCTTCCACAAACTCAGTGGTGAATCCTTCGTTCTCTAAGGCTATTGTGAGATTTTTAAGGGAATCTTCATATGTCTAGCATTGTGGCTTGAAAAAATCAATAAACCTATTGATGAGGTCTACGAAAGATGATATACCCCTATCTTCGCAACAACACTTAAACCAATCTTGCAAAAAATATGGCAGAGAAAGTATGAACAATTTTACTAGAATATCCTCCCCTTCCCATTCTATCTCGCTTATATACTTCAAGAACTCTACAATGTGAGTAATTGGGAGTCCTCTGAATCTTGGAGAGTTGTTCAACCATTTTGCATCAAAGTAATGTGGGTATCCTTGAAAACTTTTGAAATCAATAGTCGGATACACTTTTTCCCAGGGCGCCATGATCCCATAACTTGGAAATATCATAAATTTGAGAGTAAGGTGGCATATTGGAAAAGGTTAGTGGAGTCTCTAGATATCCTCTTAAGGACTATAAAAGGGATGAAGGAATCACCCTCAGTGGAGTCGCAAGGTAATATCTATAAAAGGAAGGCTTTGGATAAAAGTAAATTAACCATAAGCATTCATTCACAATAAAGAAATGTAGATTTTCCACTTACTTCACCAAGAATAATCAAGCATAAACCCTAGTTGAATATCCTCCACATGAAAAATTTCAAAAATACACCAAGAAATTCCTCCTCCAAGAAGTGTGCACCACTAGAGTTTAGCCAATAACCCTTAAAGAGGGTCGAATTTCAGACCACCACCTGTGTGATGAGTGAATCATGAAAAAATATGAGAGTTTTATCTCTTATTTTACAATGTTAATCACCTTTAATTATTTTTTAGGTCATAAAAGACCAACATGGACAAATTACATCAAAAATTCAGGTTTTATGTAAATTCAATAATCAAACCCTAATTTCATTTTTAGAGATGACGTCATGCCCTTCTATGGTTATGTTATAACCCTAGGATGGAACGTTAGGCCTCAAATGCAAAATGCTTGGCCTCCAGAGGTCCCAAATGCTGCCACATGTGCCAACTAAATGCCAAACCCTAATTGGATGATGTCAAGGGTCAACATGATGACGTCAGGGTCCCTCAAGTGCCAACATCATGGTGGAAGGGCAAGACCCCCCTTGGGTCTAGACCTACTAGAGTGTCTCGGGGAAAACATCCTTCTTTCTTCCTAGTGTCGTCTTATAGTGTCTCTCTACCCCTGGTTGGGGTCACAACATCCATCTACTGGGATTTCATCCCTATGGAGATCCGACCTAATCATCCCCCCACATGCACCTATCCACCAGGAAAAGTCCTGCAGCAACAAAAAATACGCCCTCCCTGGGCTCATAAGTCACAGGGATCATACCAATGTCAATCACATCCAATAATCAAATTACCCAAACATGTGCATCAAACCCCTTGTCACCTAGATAAATGCTCAAAGATGTTATGTAGTTTAAAAAATAAGGTTTGGAGAGGGTCTCGGGATGTCCTATTGGGCTAATCCTCCTCAAGTTTGGGGTGTTTCCCAGGTGAATAGCAATATATGTCATGTAAGTGTGTGAAATGGTGCAGGGGGGATGTTTGGGCAAAGGGTGTAGTGATAACAGGGAAATGTAGGTCTTGCATGTGGATGCCTTTGTAGAGGGCGAGTTGCACCTTGTCATGGATGCCATTGTTTCCTGGCCCATTCAATGC
Source organism: Picea engelmannii (assembly GCA_009831015.1). Classification (NCBI taxonomy): domain Eukaryota; kingdom Viridiplantae; phylum Streptophyta; class Pinopsida; order Pinales; family Pinaceae; genus Picea; species Picea engelmannii. Next base: position 168,081 of record ML811883.1, on the reverse strand, counting down.
CTTTTATTCTTTGTATTATTGCTTTTTCTTTTCAAGGGAAAATATGGGGGACACTATATTGGCGTGGTGACCAGTGGTGACAGCGTTACCCACAAGCACTTCATGAAAATGAGAAGGTTGGTTCATGATGAGACCCCCTTTCTCTTGGTTATGACACCAAGAGAAACTAGCTTGTTTTGGTGACCAGATAGATGGTAGTTTCATACCGCTACATGCCCATGCACCTAATAGGTCGTCTCATGGTGAGACCTCCCATCCACCAACTTGACCTTGAGTTTTATTTTATCTTATGGGTCCCCTTTTCTTACTGAGAATCCTTTTATTACTTTCTCGAGAATCCCTCGGTGAAGCATCTTAAAGGTTTTATTTTGGATTTTAACTCTTTCCAGCTACTTTTACCCTCTGGTCCTTTAGCCCCTTCTTCCCACAAGGAAAGGTACAACCCTTCCTAGTGTAGAAAACCAATTGCCCAAACCAAGGTAGGAGAAAATGAGAGAGATAATGATGAAAAATGGTAAGTATAGAAGGAATGGACAATGACCTTTCATAAACCCACCTAGTGGCAACTCATCCTAAAGGGAACCATTTTACTATGGAATCATGTCACCCCCCCCCCAGGTATGAACAAGTTAAAGAGCATAATTTCCAAGAAAACATTATAAAATGAAGGGGAGTTCATTGCAACATATTCAAATGCTTCGAAAATCAGAGTGACACATACCATGATACCCAGACTCATTACCTCATGGAGCAAGACCCATTGCTACTTTAGGACCAGGCTGGTGGGATGGATGTTGTTGTTGTTGATCGATGGGATGCACGGAAGAAAATATAGGCCCTCTGGGGCCAAGCTCAAGTTGTATGGCTCGTGGTACTCCATGTCTAGGACCTATGTGCCTCGAAACATAATCTCCTTAGTTATCCCATCTGGCTCCAACTCGGGGACATGCGCTCACTATAGAGCACATGAGAAACTCAACATATTTGTCATGAATTGTATCTTCTAGATCTCAACAAATGGAATCATTAATATTTAGGGTGGTGATATCACCCCTTGCTCATATATGATATAATGGAATAAAATTAAGCAAGCATATATATACAAAATGAAAATGAAACTACAACTATACTTCCCTAGCATGATATACAGATGGTATGTACAATGCATGCAAATGATTACCTAACTTACATGTACTTACATGTTGGTTGAATGCTATGTGTAGTCAAATAACCAATGAAACCATCCTAGCAATATATCATAATACATGCCATTGTGCTTCATCATAAACCAAAACAATGATAAGTCAAGAACAAAAATAACATGAGTTAGAACATGTATCACATCATCAGAAATCGTAAATTCTAGCTCATTGAGGCAAGAGGGAGGGACAAATCATGCCAAGTCACACTTCTAGGAAAGTGCTCAATCCATCTCAGAAAGGGATCGTGAAAAATCAAAGGCTCAAAAGACTCAAAGATTCTGAAATTTGGCTACCTTCGACGTCATCATATTGTGAGGTCTAGGAAAGGACTAGTAAGAAGCTAGAGGATGACTGACAATTTCTTAAGGGAAGGATGAAAGACTGAGATAATAAACTTATTTTTAAGGTATTCATCCTACCCTTGGATTCTAAACGAAGGATTTTCCCTCGATAAAACTCAATAAAAGGGACATGTTTCCCAACTACAACCTTAATGACATAGTGAGCTAAAGTAATCGAAGGGTGTTGGAGAACCTTGTCAAAAGTACCCCTCTTTGGGCAAGCAATGTCCTCATCTCTATCAAGGTATGAGAACAACAGTGGTTGATAATCGTCTTCATTAAATAAATCTAAGTGCTCAAAGGAGTACTCATCAAAATAATCAAGCTATGACCAGAAATAATCAGTAGAAAATAGAACTAGGTCACCCTTGGAGATGTTTGTAACTATATCATTTTCTTGTTGTCATATGTCAGAATCATTAGTAACCTCGTATGATATTTGTAAAGGAAACGTTTGTAAATTTCCTTCCATATCATAAATGGTATCCTCATTAGAACCAATCACATCCCACGTACGTCTTCCAACATGTATTAACTCATCAATATTATCAACAATGTCACTACCTTTATCATAACATGAAGAATTTAATGCATCCAAGGGCTCCTTTAGTACTTCTTCACTTTCCAAATCATAAAAAAAAGCATCAAAAAAATCTTGTAAAGGGAAATAACTTATCATGTTCACTTCTTGTTGTGTAGGAGCATCAATGGCTTGGATGACTTCATCAAATGGAAGAGGGTCTAGTGCATCATCCCCCAGACTCATATCTTTGTCTTCATCAGAAAATGAAGGAGCTAGCTCTTCCAAGGGTTCCTTTACTTCTTCACCTTCTGAATCATAGAACAAAGTGTCATCAAAAAACTGGAAAGGAAAATGACTCACCTCATTCTCTTCATCTTGTCCAGGAGATATAGGATCTTGGAGAGCTTCATCGGACAGAGGAGCAGTTATTAGTACTTCATCCTCATAATTCACTTCTCTAGTTAAATATTTACCGCATTCTATCAAATCATGGGAAAAATATTGCTCCTCTTCAAGGGGTTGACAATTTTCTTCAAAAATATCTCCTTCTATATCAGAGGGTTCTTGTTATTGAGTATGGTATACATCCCTGAGATCTTCCACAATCTCAGTGGTGAATCATTCGTTCTCTAAGGCTATTGTGAGATTTTGAAGGGCATATTCATATGTCTAGCATTGTGGTTTGACAAATTCAATAAACCTATTGATGAGGTCTATAAAAGATGATATACCCCTATCTTCGAAACAAACCTTAAACCAATCTTGCAAAAAATATGGCAGAGAAAGTATGAACAATTTTACCAGAACATCTTCCCCTTCCCATTCTATCTCGCTTATATACTTCAAGAAATCTACAATGTGAGTAATTGGGAGGCCTCTGAATCTTGGAGAGTTTTCCAAGCATTTTACATCAAATTAATGTGGGTATCCTTGAAAATGTTTGAAATCAATAGTTGGATACACTTTTTCCTAGGACGCCATGATCCCATAACTTGGAAATATCACAAAATTGAGAGTAAGGTGGAACATTGCAAAAGGTTAGTGGAGTCGCCATATATCCTCTTAAGGATTATCAAAGGGATGAGGGAATCACCCTTAGTGGAGTCGCCAGGTAAGCTCTGTGAAAAGAGGGATTTGGATAAAGTCTTGCCGAAAAAGTCTCGTTGAGGAATATTGACTCATTGTTCCTCGAAAACGGCACCAAAATGTTATCACACAATTTGTACTTGCCCAAAATCCCAAGGCAAGTGGATACAGAATTGGCGTATCTGGGAATAACCTATCATTGTCACGTTAATAGGAGATCCCTTTCTATTTAGGAGTATGTCAAGACTACCCCAGGGGAGACATCCCCAATGACCTGGGGGTTTGAGAAGGATAAGGCAAGTAGCACAAGGAAATCCTTCCCCTCTCACAGATCACTTAAATAAAAGTGTTATTTATGTGTTATAGAGACGAAGCAAATAAATAATATTGTGTACATGTAACAAGACAACAAGGAAAAAAGGGACACTTTCCAAGTACCAAAATGATGTTAGTGCTTCATAATGTTGATGATTACAGTTGCGTGAGACATCCTCCAGGACACATACTGAGTGAGTCAGCCTGAGAGAGAGCCCATGAGTTGGGTGTTCCCATGATATGGGTGTGTTTTTCCTCTCTAAGACGAAGAAGGAACATTTTGTGTGCCTCTGTGTGGGGTGAGAGAGCCCATGAGTTCGGTGTGTCCATGAGATGGGTGTGTGGTTCCTCTCTAACACGAAGATGGAACATTATGCCCCTGTGTGAGGTTATGAATCCCATGAGTTGGGTGTGTGGTTCCTCTCTGAGACGGAGATCGAATGTTTTGTTCCCCTGTGTAGGGAAGCCCGAGAGTTGGGTGTGTGGTTCCTCTCTGAGACGAAGATGGAATGTTGTGTGCCCTTGTGTGGGAAATCCCATGAGTTGGGTGTGTCGTTCTCTCTGAGATGGAGATGAAACGATGTATTGGCCTCCTATGTGCAGAGAGTTGAGATGATGTGATACTCCAGATGATTCTCCTGTGAGACATAGTGAGAAAGATATCTATTGAGTTGGATGTGTTTGTGGCTGAGCACAGGTGAACATGATCCTAGTTGTTGAGCACTAGTAAGTGTGGTTCTCCTATGAGACGCAATGAGATAGAGATGTAGACATCCATGTGGTTGAGCACATATGTATGTGCCCCTAGTGGTTGAGCACTAGTGTTGATATTGAGAGGGGGGTGAATCAGTATCAAGTACAAATTAAAACCTTTTTCAACTTATACTTAAACCATTCAACTATATCCAATGAGAAATGAACAATAGTATAAGAGTTACACTAATACACCACAATACACCATGCACAATATATGAGAAATAATCAATAGTTAGTGTTCAAGGGAAGTAATGACTTCCAAAGGTAGCTACAGCTTCCAAATTTAAAGGGATGGATAAACCTCCAAGAGGAAGATACAATCCTCCAATATCAAGAGAGAGTTGAACTCTCCATCCTTGCCCCTTCCTTCCACCCAAGAATATATGAGAGATAATAAAACTTTACATTAAATCATCACCATCAACCA
>ML811883.1:145130-159561 GCA_009831015.1 Picea engelmannii | reverse complement strand
ATAAAACTTTACATTAAATCATCACCATCAACCAATCATCACATAGAACCTGATAATTCTTCCTGAGACTTCTTCAATTTCTACAATTCTTCAATTCTTGGAGTACTTTGATCCTATAGATAATATTACTCAATGTATTCTCTAAAACTCCTCCAATTTTAACTCCTTGAATCCTCCCCAAAAAGAGGTTATAGAAAGAATGGTAGACTTTATTCAATTCTAGTCTATTCAGGAGAGTGAACTTGCACAGAATGCCCCGCTCTCAGTAATTAACATCTGATTCTGAAAATCGCAAACACAAAACTATATTCCGTACTCTTTCCAATGAAATTTTTCCCACTTCATTTCGATTCTCGATGAAGAATATATGACTGTTTTACCTGGAACCCTGTTTATTGACTAGCTTCAGGGCTGGTCACAAACCCTATCTTCCACAGAGTGTATCTCCATAATTATAGCGAATCAAGAGCTTAACTTTTTACCAGAGGTACCTTGATATGTCTTCTCAATACCATAGGGATTTCACCATCTGAATCATTCTAGAAAAAAAATTATAGTAAAAATGGTAAGATGACCTGAAAATAACATACCTTAGAACACATCACCAAAAGACTTCATCCTCCCTTGAAATCTAGCCTTCTTTTCTTCTTATTACCTCTAAAATTCGACTTGTATCAAATGAATGTATAATGATGTTTATTTATACCATTTATGTCACTTCCTTTTAACATTAGGGCCGACCTAACACTTTCTTATTTTGTAATTCTTTTCTTTAATTATCTTCAGGGCCTACATGTACTTCCTTCTTCAATTCACTTTGTCATCTTCGAAAATTCATTTCTCCTCAACCGTGAGGATCCATGTGGCGTGCCACATACCACCGGAAACAACATGATGTATACTATCCATCCATGGGTGTTGTATCTGCATGTGCATTTTCCTTCATGTCCAAATACCTTCACCAATATTGTGGTCCAAAACCCATGACTAGGGTTGACATCAATGACAACAACCATTCTTCCAACAATATGTGTTGAGAAAGATATATGTTGAGTTGGATGTGTTTGTGGCTGAGCACAGGTGAACATGATCCTAGTTGTTGAGCACTAGTGAGTGTGGTTCTCCTATGAGACGCAGTGAGATAGAGATGTAGACATCCATGTGGTTGAGCACATATGTATGTGCCCCTAGTGGTTGAGCACTAGTGGGTGTATGAGATCCCTTGCTATATTGTACAAGAGTCAGACTTACCTGTAACCCTATTTGTGATGTAAAGGGTACAGGTCGGCCCCACCATTAAGTGAAAGATAATTATTTTAAAAGATAATTAATATGGTAATCATTAATTATATTGTGAGTTATTGAGGTCGAACTTGTTGTTCCAATAGACGTTATTGTTGATAGGCTCAGTCTAATATAAATAAAGGTAAATTCCCCATTGAGGAATCATAGAATCTGAGTTTGGACGCTTGTCTTCTAGGGTTTGTGAGCACCCTTTTCTGTGCTAGGTTTTATGGTGGTGCATGTATTTATCTTGAAGAATATAGAAAAGGATTGGTTGGGTTTTCTTCCCTTGTTGAGAAGGGTTTCCCAGAATACCTCTTGTGTACTTATGCATGGTATTTCTTCTTGTGATCTTGGTTGTTGCAACAAATTGTTTATGGTTCAAGTAAAATGCCAGAAATGGAATGAAATTCATGCTTGAGCCTAGCTTATTGAAAAATCAACATCATATCAAAGCTTAGGTCTTGAAGAATCCATTTCACAAGCATTAAAGCAAGCATCCTCTCTTTTCTGCAAATCCGTACGACCCTCTAGGGTTTCTACAAAATCTATGCGGCCCTCTCTTGTTTGGCCTTTCTAGCACTTTACACTTGGACATTGGGGATGAAATTTGGACAGGGGTGTATGGCCTCCCTCAGCGCACCACTAGAGACTCTCAAAGTGAAATTCCAAGGATTTCGGATTTTTGGCCCTAAGGTTTCTAGGGTTCTGCAATTTTCTGTAGAATTTTGATTTTAGGGTTCCTACAGCTCATTGAAGGAATCTTTCAACTCAACGGTATTCATGTGACACTCTCAAATATTATTGTTGGCAGTCATAATCCCAAAAAAAAAAAAAACTTCTATTCTAACCTACCCATTATGTTTTGTAAGTCCATTTGGCGACAGTTTGTGAAGAAATATGAAAATATGAAGAACAAAACCTTAGTGGAAGATAGGCTTGATAGATCAAGCAACTTCCACTCCTGGGATTCACGGCTTCAGATCACCCTTGAATAATATGATCTTTTGACTGTGATACAAAATACTTTACCAAAGACAAATATCGATGAAGAGAAAGAAATAAGAAGGGAAGAAGACGTCAAGGCAAGGAAAATAATCTTCTACTCAGTAAAAGATCATCTCCTACCTCGTATTTCCAACCCAAAGACAGCTTATGAAATGCATGAAGCATTGAAGGATATGTTTGAGAGTGACAACACCCTCAAAGCCCTTACCTTAAAAGGACAACTTCAAAGTACGAAGATGACAAAAGGTGATACAGTTGCTACCTTCTTTATGAAGATATCAGAGATCAAAGATCAGTTAGGTGCCATTGGAGAAGACATATCTGACAAATAACTTGTGTTGTCCACTCTCAACAATCTTCCAAAATATTGGGAACCTTTTCTTCAAAGCATCAGTGGAAGGGAAAAATTACCCACTTTTGATTGTTTGTGGACAAAATGTACCCAAGAAGAACTTAGACTTATAAATAGAGGAGTAGAAGACTCACCTAATGACAACCATGCTCTTGCACTTCATACAAATAAAGGAGGAAGATTCAAAAGAAACTTCAGACAAACATTCAGAGATGAGAAGACTCCATTGTCTTCAGGTCATAATCAGAGAAGAGATATTTCAGAGATCCAGTGCTTCAAATCTGACAAATATGGACAGTATGCAAGGAATTATCCAACCAAGAAGAAACGAAGACAATATGCTTCCATCACTAACATTGATCCATACCCTCCTCAAAAGGATGAAGATAAGAGAGGTGAGAAAGACTTCCTCTAAACCAAATACAAAATTGAACATGACTGCAGACCCAGGTAAATTGTTTGATTTAATCATTAAACGTATAGTTGATTGCATTCTTAATAAGTGAAGGGTATTATCTCTAGTGTGGCAGCCCTCATGACTTGGACCATTATCCCTGGTATGGGATTCCAAAACTTTATTGATTGATTATTATGCTAGAAGTCATAAAATACTGAAGATTCAATAGAACACATGAGAAGACATAAAATATCTAGAAAACAAGTAAAATAAGATATCTATCCTTCAGAAAAAAGAGGGAGTTACTTGACTCAGAGGGAGTCAAACAAATTGAGAAGAAAGAAGAGAAATTACCTTCTCCCCCTCAGTAGTTCAGAGGGAGACAATTATTGATCCAGTTGCTCCAGTTGATATTCCCAGAAACATTGTAGTAGGCCATGACAGGCCTGTCTAAACTCGACAAACTATGCAAGGGGAAGAGGAACATTCAGCTGATGGAAGTATCCAGAAATATAAAGTGATATTTGAAGCCAGAAGATTCCCACAAATAGAGGGAGTTGTATATGATAAAAAAAATTGATCCAAGTAGTATGATACACTTCCATACATCATCCATGAGTTGGAAACTACATCAGATGAATATAAAGACAACCTTTATCAATGATGAGATTGAGGAAGAAGTTTACATCAAACAGCCAGAAGGACTCGTAATATATGACGAGAAATCTCAAGTTTATAGGTTGAAGAAATCTCGGTGTGAACTAAAGCAAACACCTCGTGCTTGGTACAAGAAGATGGATGGATTCTTGATGAGTTTGGGTTTCAACAAGAGTGTTGCTGATCCAAACTTATATTATTACATTTTTAGTGACGAGACCTTGATTTTGATTACTTACTAAGGAATCATTTTTGTTGGATACAAGCAAGCTTCGACTTCTGATTTTGAGATGAAGGATCTAGGTATGATGCACTACTTCTTGAGACAAGAAGTATGACAGAGGATCAATGAGACTTTTCCTGAGTTAAGGAAAATATACAGTGGGGATATTAAAGAAGTTCAATATAATAGAATGCAAATCCATACACCGATGGTGATGGATTTGAAGAAAATGAATGATGATGATTCAGACGAGATTGATCCACGGTTGATTGGATCACTAATTTATCTGGTTAACACCAGACCTAATTTATGCTATGAAGTGAATGTACTTAGTCAATTCATGAGTTAGTTGAGATAGACTCACTGGATAGCAGTAAAAAATGTATTGAGATGTATACGAGGCACAGTTGGATATGGCCTGAGATATGCCTCCAGTGTGGACTTGAGTTTGCAGGGATATGCCAACATAGATTGGGCAGAGAGTACAATGGACCGAAAGAGCACATCCAGTTTTTGTTTTACCTTGGGATTTGTCTCATTGACGGTTGTTCGGGCCCAAGTGTAATGTCGAAGATTATCATGGAAGAGATAGGCTTGTATTGTACAAATGAAAATTCCAGAAGCATGCTCTATTATAATAATTTACAACAAATGACCATAGGTGAAATCAAGGATGTGACCCTGGTTTTGTGCGTGCATTCTGAAATACGGACAACCATTAATATTCAGGTAATCGATATGCCAATGAGTAATTACTCGATCATCTTAGGAAGATATTGGAAATATTTGACGGGTGGATACCTCTCACTCGATGGGACACACTTATCTGTTCCTAGGAATGGTAAAAACATCATAGTTCTAAGGGAGGGAAGGATTTCACCTTATATAGAAAGTGTTCCACAGCCTAATGTGAATTATATCGAGGAGGACCTAGGAGTGTATTTCGTATTTGTAGATGAGGACAACACTACTTTGTAACAAATCGACAAAGAGGATGGGATGTAGCATGTGCACTTTTATGGTTCATGCTCCAATGAAGGAAACAGAGCTGGTATTATCTTCTACTCTCCTGTGGGTAAAATTCATAACTTTTCCTATAGGTTAGAGTTTTCTTGCACAAACAATGTCACTGAATTTGAAACGTTATTGTTAGGCATTGAAAATGCCTATTATATAGGTTGTGTTCATCTTATAGTTTTTTGGGATTTCAAACTTGTTGTAAACCTTGTACGTAAGATATATTCTCCTAGCAACAACTTAATGAAACGTTAGACCCAAATTGTTTGGGAACTTATCTAGAAATTGATATCTTCCAACATCACTTATGTTAAAAGGGAATTGAACTTAATCGTTGACAGGTTACTTGTTTTTGCAGCCTATCATACTCGGCAACTTCTACCACAAATATTTGATTGTACCTTTCAATCTGTGTATCGTCTACACATCCCCGACAATGTAGAATCATGGTAGGTATTCCCTAGTGATGAGAGCATATGTGCTTTCATCCAAAATGAACCTTATAAGCTAAGGAAATTATATCAATGGAAGATAACAAAATTCTGAAGGGCTTGACTCCTCTAGAAAGTTCGTTTTCATCGAGTGATGTAGGCAATAAAGAAAAATATAAAGAAGAGGAGTCTAAAAGGAAAGTGGGTGAAACCATTTCCTTCAACATTGGTACACCCAATTGTCCAAAGAATGTTAAAATAGGTGCCCAATGTTCTAATGAAGAAAAATTGAAGTTCATTGAGTTGCTTAGTGAATTTCAAGATGTTTTTGCTTGGTCTTATGAGGATCTTCGTGGTTTTGATCCTTCTCTTATATATCATACCATTCCTATCAACGAGGGCATAAAACCAGTTAGGAAAAAACAAAGACCCATTAACCTTGCACTGGAAGCAACTATTCGGAAGGAGTTGGAAAAACTCTTGAAGGCTGGGATAATTTTCCCTATTAAGTATTCTGAGTGGGTTTCCAATTTGGTTCCCATTCGGAAAATGACTGGTCAAATCAGATTATGCGTGGATTTTCACGCATTGAATAGGGCTAGTATAAAAGACCATTTTCCTCTCCCTAATATGGAAATGATTTTGCAGCAAGTTTCACGGTCACAGGTGATGTCCTTACTTGACGGTTTTTCTGGTTACAATCATATCAAGGTAAAAAGGACAGATAAATATAAAACCACTTTTATTGCTCGTTGGGGCACTTTCACTTATGAATGTATGCCTTTTGTCTTATCTAATGTAGGTGCCACTTTCCAAAGAGATATGCAAATAGCTTTTGATGATTTGATTGGAAACATTATTCATATTTATCTTGATGACTTAACTGTGTATTCAAAAAATCGATCAGATCATTTTGGTCATTTTAAAAAGGTTCTCATGCGATGCAAGAAATTTGGCATTTCTTTAAATACTTCTAAGTCTATTTTTGGTGTTACCAAGGGCAAGCTCCTTGGACACATCGTCTATGATTCAGGAATAAGCATAGATCTCGAAAGGATTGTTGCTATCCTAAATTGTTATGCTCCTACTTCCAAGAATCATCGTGCAAATTATGATTGTTTTAAAAGGAAGTCTATACATATTGATTCACACGGAGATCAAGCTCAGGGTTACGTTTTTTGGGATGATTGTTGTTGTCAAATCAAGATTATGTCAATTACTTTGTCGAAGATCTTTGTGTATGGTAGACTCATCAAACGTTCCTTGGTTCTGTCCATATTTAAAAAGGAACCTATGTGTGTTTAAATTGGGCCTGATTTTTGTTAGAGGACGATGATTGTTGATTGTTTATCCTGGGTGTGTTATTGTTTCATTTCCAGGGATGAATGTTGGATATAGATAATATAATCACTGTGCATATTATGATTATTTTAAAAAGGAAAGAGATCAGTGTTAGAGCAGGCAATATTGTGGTCTGAATGATTATGTGATTACTGTGGAATTGGAAATTTTTATATAGTCATTGTATAAATGCACAGATTGGTATAGATTGAAGATTTTTAGGAAATTAAGTTGTTTTATTAAACACAGCAAGAAATCTTTATGCAATTGAAGAAGAGTTAAATGTTTTTGGTCTTGGAAGTGGATTCTTATTGGATTCAATTTGAAACGGATTTATGATAGTTGATTGATTTAATTCATTTTATGAACAGTATCCATATAATTCCCTCTCATTTTCTCACTTTTTCGCTCATTATAAATCCCCTCATGATCCCAAATTCATTTTGCACGCCCTGTTCACTAAAATTAAATTAAAACTATGTATGATAGCGATTTAAAATGACACTGAGATATATGGCAGCTAGTATGTTTTGGTATTGTTTGCACAGTGAATTATTTAATGAATTGTCAAGAAGTAATCGTGCTCTTACTCCATGTCATGATATCACTTTTTTTCTTATTACAATTTCCCCAGATATCCCATGAACCCTATTTCAACCCCCGCTCATGTGACAATTATTAAATAAATTTTATGGATTGGATTGCATGGATCTTATGTTAATTTCTGAGCCAAACTTTGTTTCATATTAAGAAAATGTCATGTATGGTTTGTTAAGAGCTAGTTGCTAATAATTGTTGCATACAGGATGAGATTATTTAGCAAATGAATTCATGTATGAAACAATAGGGGAAGAGGAAACTGGAACAGAGGGCCTAGAAGTCCCATATTCTCAATACATTTCGATGTCGATCCTCAATAGTTAAACCAGCTCTTTCAATATGGATTTTTCAATTGGATTGGGAAAGGGATAGTCCAGCCTAGACCTTCCAGCCCCAACATGTTCCTAGTACCCCTGTGCCTCCCCATGTATCTTTGCAACCTAAATTTCCCTAGAATGTTGGATGGAAGGAGATTTTTCACCCAGCAGTCTCCCACCATCATGGTTGGCAAACTTGTCATTACCTCCTCCTCCTCCACTTGTTAACCCAAATGTTTAGATTTCCCCTGCACACTCACCTGTACATTCCTCCCGCGCAAGAAAAAGACTCAAAACCGAGGCCCACCATGTGCATGACAAAGGTAAAGTTGTTGTTTCTCCCTCCTCTCCTAAAAGTGACTCAACCAAGTCAGTATCATCCCATATGCACTTGAGAGATGACTGCTCCCATGTCATTAGTGAGATCAAGCCTCAAGGTTCCACCCAACCTAAGGCTATTTCAGGGAATTCAAGAGGAGACAGCAGCAACAAAGGAAAAATTGTCTCTCAAAGTGGAAAATATGGTTTTTGATTATGTGTTTATAATTAATTTATTGAGGAAAATGGACTACTGAAAGTTTTGGACGACAAGTTATTTTTGGATATTGTGGATATTTATATGTTTGGATATAATTCGAAATATCTCTGATATTTAAATTTCAAATTGTGGAAATAATTATGGGAGCCACAAGGAGGAATGTGTCTGATTGATTGTCTAATTATGTTTATTTTTTGTTAAGAAATAAAAGGGAGTCACAAGGGGTCCCACCTACTAGTTATTATTTAATAAAAAGACCCTTTATTATTATTATTAATTCTTCCCCTAAACTAAAAGTTGGTTGAGTTTTAGTTAACTTAACTAAATTAGGTAGTTGAACTAATTCAACTAATTTGGAATGCATAAAATCCAAATGAGAAGGAAGAACAAGGGGAGAATAGAAGGAGAAATCATACTAAGGTTTTCTCTTGAGTTTTATTGAGATAGTTCAGTTTTCATTCATTCTTCAATTCATTAAAGGCCTAATTCTCTTTTATGACAGTAGGGTCCTATTGTAGATAGCAAGGTTCAAAGTTGAACCATATCATTCAGATGCTTGTTTCAGAGGTGTTGATCTATCTTTGATAGTCTGTGTAGACTTGTATGTTTATGAATTGAGTTTCAGGACTGATAAAGGATATTGTGCAGAGTCAAGTGGGCAACAGTCTGTGGCAAGATGATCCAGATTTTAAAGTTCATTTTTTACTTCTTTTCAGATTCCTTTTGTATGGTTTTCATCGGGGATATCTAAGTTTGACCTTGGTCCATGCCCCCATGGGGATTTTTGTAAAGAGAACGATTCTTTTGATTTCTTGGAATGAAATAAAGCGATTGTTATTTTGTCTCATTTATGTTAATTTGTGACTTGGTATTTTTTCTTTTGATCTCCACATTTATTTTCTGCAATCTGTTATGTTCAGAAAATTACATAAAAATGATATATTTTGCAATAATATTTTATCTTAAAAAATCAGACTAAGCCCTTGTAATTAATACTTGTGGATTGGGAAACACATTTTGAGGCTATAAACATAGGGTAATATTCTCGACTATCTTGCTTTAGCCAAGCAAGATTCGAAAATGATTTAGTAAGATAAATTCATATATTTTCCTCAACATTTATTTAGCGACCATAGTGGGGAGATCTTCCATATCTCTCTGCTTGATTTTATGCTTGATTATCATTGAATAAATTTATATTTTTTTTTTATTCTTTGACTATTCTTTTCTTCATGACTGTACATGTTGCAAGGCAACCCAATATTGAGCCCGGTCTTAAAGATCAGACCAACATTGCTTTAACCTTGTTTAATACCATCTTAGAGAACGCTAATACCTGGGTTGAGCTTGAATTCTCATGGGCAGTGATTGAATAAGACATAAGTGTACGAGAACGTTGGGAAGCTAGGAAAAGATAGCCTAGGAATCAGCCATAGATTTATTTTTCCTACAGTTTTGATCTTATTTTCATGTCCTTAAACCCTCGCATATCTAGGAGAAGAACAGGTTTATCACTTGAAATTAATCCTATTGTTGAAATAGGAAGAAGAAACGTTGTTTTTTCAGCCCAACAAAGTAATCTAAGGAGAACTTTGTCTCATCCATCCAATTCATCTTTCTCTCCCTTACCTATCATTCACAAAATGGCATCTAGTGGTGGCTCTGGTGGCACTGGAGGTGTTTCTTCATCTCAACCTTCAGCCTCGTCAGTGATTTGTAGCTTATATAGTCATCAAGTCCCCATCGAATCTACTACAAATCCCACCAAAGTCATTAAAAAGTATGGGCTTTTTCAGTTTGAAGAAGATGCTACAACTACTTTGTGGCATGTTTCCTCCCCTCTTAACCCAGCACCTACTACTCGACCACTTCCTAAATTCAAAGAGCATCTCCCTAGGTTTTCAGGGAATAACACAATCACTACGAATGAACACTTGGTGGAATTTTCTAACGCCTGTCACAACATAGGAGCCAATGACAATGACACTTGTATGCGCTTATTTGTTAATTTCCTTGAAGGGAAGGTTGCGGTCGATTTATTTGACCTTCCTCCCAAGATTCTTTCTACTTGGTATGAGTTAGTTTATTAGTTCAAGTCTACCTATGGGAAATCTAAGAGCCCAGTCGAGCAGTTACAGGACTACAATAAGATTTCTTATAATGACGGTGAAACTATCAAGTCTTTCAACTTGCATTTCACCAAATTATATAACCAAATTCTTGAACTCATTCTCTCTCAGAACCAAGCCGCTTTCATGCATTATTATAATGCTCTACCTTCCCCCCTACCGTCATAGGCTTGAGGAAAAGGCCATTGATAACCTTGGTTCCGCTTTTCATACTTGTTTAGAGTATGAAGAATAGCTTGAAAGAATAGGTCTTCCTAAGGGAGACTCAGTTAAACAGACGGACATGTCCACCCTCTTACAGATTGTACAAGACATGAATAATCAAATGATAGTGTATGAGTGGAAATGAAATTTCCCCTCACTTACCCCTGGGGCCTCATATTCTTCTTCACCACCCTTTAGAAATCCTAATGAAAACAATTTTCATCCTAAAGAAATCATGCCTCGTAGCTGGTGTAACTTTTGCGAGGAACAGCATGATGAAAGTACTTGTGAGGTAAAGAAGAGTGCTAGAGATAAAATGTTTGGTAAAAGACCTTAAACTACTATTGTTGTCCTAGATTTTGTAGAGCCAGAGGATGTTATGATCATAAACACTAGGAATAAATCCTATGCTCCAAAAGGTAAATATGATCCTCCTCGCAATTCTTGTATCCCTATCTCATCTTCACCAGCTACTACTATTCAGGTTTCTAATGATCCTTAAATTCAAGGAACTACCTCCCCTCCTACCTCTTCCAAATACAACATTCTCAATCAATTGGCTAATATTAAAGCTAATGCTACCCTCCTTGACATGGTTGTCGTCTCTGAGAAAAAAAAACATCTGAAAATTTTCATGGAAGGAAAATCTTCCATTGTAGCCGACCTCTATGAAGAGGTAGATGAAGAGGACTCAATTGTAAATAAAGTATGTGTACATGACTTTAGAAAACCTGTAAAAAAAAAAAAACGTTTTTTATTTCTGTAAAGATTATGGACAAAATAGCCCATTGTTGTCTCATTGACGATGGTTCGGGCCCAAGTGTAATGTCAAAGATTATTATGGAAGAGATAGGATTGTCTTGTTCAAATGAAAATGCCAGAAGCATGCTCTCTTATAATAGTTTACAACAAATGACCATAGGTGAAATCAAGGGCATGACCTTGGTTTTGTGTGGGCATCTTGAAATAAGGACAACCCTTAATATTCAGGTAATCGATATGCTAGTGAGTAATTACTCGATCATCTTAGGAAGAGATTGGAAAGCTTTGACGGGTGGATACCTCTCACTCAATGGGACACACTTATACATTCCTCGGAATGGTAAAAACATCATAGTCCTAAGGGAGGGAAGGATTTCACCTTATATAGAAAGTGTTCCACAACCTAAAGTTAATTATATCGAGGAGGACCTAGGAGTGTATTCCATATTTGCATATGAGGACAACACTACTTTGGAAAAAATAGAAATAGATGATGGGATGTGGCATATGAACTTTGATGGTTCATTCTCCAATGACAGAAACAGAGCTGGTATTATCTTGTAATCTTCTATGGGTAAAATTCATAACTTTTCCTATAGGTTAGAGTTTGCTTGCACAAACAATGTCACTAAATTTGAAGCGTTATTGTTAGGCATTGAAAATGCCTATAATCTAGGTTGTGGTCATCTTGTAGTTTTTGGGGATTCCAAACTTGTTGTAAACCTTGTACATAAGATATCTTCTCCTAGAAACAAGTTAATGAAACGTTACACCCAAATTGTTTGCACTTATCTCGAACTTGCTATCTTTCAACATCACTCATGTTAAAAGGGAATTGAACTCAATGGTTGGCAGGTTAGTTGTTTTTGCAGCCTCTCCTACTCGACAACTTATGCCACAAAGACATGATTATACGTTTCAATATTGTATCATTCGCACATCCCCGACAATGTAGAGTCATGACAGGTCTTCCCTAGTGATGAGAGCATCTTTTCTTTCATCCAAAATGAACCTTATAAGCCTAAGGAAATTATATCAATGGAAGATAAAAAAAAAAGATAAAAAAAAATATGAAGGGATTGACTCCTCTTGAAAGTTTGTTTTCATCGAGTGATGTAGGCAACAAAGAAAAACATAAAGAAGAGGAGTAGAAAAGGAAATTGGGTGAAACCATTTCCTTGAACATTGGGACACATGATTATCCAAAGAATGTTAAAATAGGTGCTCAATGTTCTAATGAAGAAAAATTGAAGTTCATTTAGTTGCTTAGTGAATTTCAGGATGTTTTTGCTTGGTCTTATGAGGATCTTCGTGGTTTTTATCCTGCTCTTATACAACATTCCATTCTTATCAAGGAGGGCATAAAATTAGTTAGGAAAAAACAAAGACCCGTTAACCCTGCACTGGAAGCCACTATTTAAAAGGAGTTGGAAAAATTCTTGAAGGCTGGGATAATTTTCCTTGTTAAGTATTTTGAGTGGGTTTCCAATTTGGTTCCTGTTCCGAAAACGACTGGTCAAATCATATTATGCGTGGATTTTCGTGCATTAAATAGGGCTACTATAAAAGACCATTTTCATCTCCCTAATATGGAAATAATTTTGCAGCAAGTTGCAGGGTCACAGATGATGTCCTTACTTGACAGTTTTTCTGGTTACAATCAGATCAAGGTAAAAAGGACATATAAATATAAATCCACTTTTATTACTCGTTGGGGAACTTTGGCTTATGAATGTATGCCTTTTAGCTTATCTAATGAAGGTGCCACTTTCCAAATAGCTATGCAAATAGATTTTGATGATTTGATCGGCAAAATTATTCGGATTTATCTTGATGACTTAACTGTGTATTCAAAAAATCGATCAGATCATTTTGGTTATCTTAAAAAGGTTCTCATGCGATGTAGGAAATTTGTCATTTATTTAAATCCTTCTAAGTCTATTTTCATCATTACCAAGGGCAAGATCCTTGGACACGTCGTCTTTGATTTAGGAATAAGCATAAATCCTGAAAGGATTGTTTCTATCCTAAATTTTCCTACTCCTACTTCCAAGAAGGAGGTGCAAGCCTTTATGGGTGTTATCAACTTTGTCTATAGGTTTGTTCCTGATTTTGTTGTAATGGTAAAACCAATTCACAATCTGCTTAAGCAAGATCATTCATTTTCTTGGACTGATGACGTCGAAAATTATTTTGTAGGGATCAAGAAGGCAATCAGGTCCGCACCAGTTTTGGCAAAGCTGGATTTTGAGAAAGAATTTATGATATATATTGATGCCACAAAGGAAGCAGTTTTCCCTATCCTCGTGCAATGTGATGACCAAGTAAATGAAAAATCAGTGGCTTACATGAGTCAAATATTTTCAGATGATGAGTTTAAATATTCTTTTATTGAAAAGCATGCTTTCTCTCTTGTTAAATCTGTTGAAAATTTTCGCCACTTCATCCTAAGTAAGCACACGGGTAAAATTGTCTTTACCTGCTATCAAGTTTTTACTCTCACAGACTTATCTTTCAAGGAAGCTTGCACATTGGCTTGCCAAGATCCAGGAGCATGATTTAACTATCGTGACTTCTAACACCATCAAGGGGTGTGACTTAGCCCTTCCCTTAGCTCAGCATGCCGAAATAAGTGAAGAAATTGATGAAAAAGATAGCTCTCTATCAGCATCGTTTTACATTGACAATCAAATCCATCATGTGTTTGAACATCCTTGGTATAAAGATATGGTTTATTACTTGCAAAATCAAATATGTCCAGATAACTTAGATACCCATCAAAGAACAAGCCTATGTCTCGAATCTGCTAGATACGTCATTATAGGAGACTTCGTGTTTAGGAGATCTATCGATGGTATGTTACTTCGTTGTGTGAACAATGAGGAAGCACGGACATTGTTACAAGAGACTCATGGATCTGCAAATTATGTTTTTCATGTAGGAGGTCACTTTTCTGATAAAACCACTTCTTTTAAGATTATCAGGAAAGGGTATTATTGGCCTTCAATCTTTCGTGATTCTTATAATTTTTCAATATCTTGTGACAAGTACCAGAAGTTTGTTGGGAAAGAACGTCTTTCAACCATGCCTTTACAACCTATCCTCCCTGACTTTCCTTTTTCAAAATGGGGTTTGGACTTTATTGCTCCTATTAATCCTCCATCTTCAGCA
>ML811883.1:118031-134303 GCA_009831015.1 Picea engelmannii | reverse complement strand
TTCCCCTAAACTAAAAGTTAGTTGAGTTTTAGTTAACTTAACTAAATGAGGTAGTTGAACTAATTCAACTAATTTGGAATGCATAAAAGCCAAATAAGAAGGAAGAACAAGGGGAGAATAGAAGGAGAAAGCATACTAAGGTTTTTTCTTGAGTTTTATTGAGACAGTTCAGTTTTCATTCATTCTTCAATTCATTAAAGGTCTAATTATCTTTTATGACAGCAGGGTCCTATTGTAGACAGCAAGGTTCAAAGTTGAACCATATCATTCAGAGGTGTTGATCTATCTTTGATAGTTTGTGTAGACTTTTATGTTTATGAATTGAGTTTCATGACTGATAAAGGATATTGTGCAGAGTCAAGTGGGCAGCAGTCTGTGGCAAGTTGATCCAAATTTTAAAGTTCAGTTTTTACTTCTTGTCAGAGTCCTTTTGTATGGTTTTCATCCGGGATATCTAAGTTTGACCTTGGTCCATGCCCCCACAGAGATTTTTGTAAAGAGAACGATTATTTTGATTTCTTGAATGAAATAAAGTGATTGCTATTATGTCTCATCTGTGTTAATATGTGACTTGGTATTTTTGTTTTTGATCTCCACATTTATTTTCTGCAATCTGTTATGTTTAGAAAATTACATAAAAATGTTATATTTTGCAATAATCTTTTATTTTAAAAAATCACCCTTAGCCCTTATAATTAATACTTGTGGATTGGGAAATACATTTTGAGGCTATAAACATACGGTAATATTCTCGACTATCTTGCTTTAGCCGAGCAAGATTCGAAAATGCTTGACTAAGATAAATTCATATATTTTCCTCAACATTCACCAAGAATAATCAAGCATAAACCCTACTTGAAGATCCTCCACATGAAAATTTGCCTAAATACAAGAAGAAATGCCTCCTCCAAGAAGTGTGCACCACTAGATTTCAGCTAATAATCCTTAAAGAGGGCCGAATTTCAGACCACCACTTGTGTGATGAGCGAATCATGAAAAAATATGACAGTTTTATCTCTTATTTATACAATGTTAATGACCTTTAATTATATTTTAGGTCATAAAAGGTCGACATGGCCAAATTACATCAAAAATCCATATTTTTACATAAATTCAATAATCAAACCCTAATTTCACTTTTAGAGATGACGTCATGCCCTTCTATGGGAACGTTAGACCCCTAGGATGTAACGCTAGGCCTCAAATGCAAAACGCTTGACCTCCAAAAACCCCAAATGCTACCACACGTGCCAACTAGCACCAAACCATCCTCATAAATGTCAAACCCTAACTAGATGACGTCAAGGGTCAACGTGATGACGTCAAGTGTCAACATGATGACGTCAGGGGCCCTCAAGGGTCAATGTCATGGTGGAAGGGAAAGACCCCCGCTGGGTCTAGGCCTGCCAGAGTGTCCCGGGGAAAACATCCTTCTTTCTTCCTAGTGCCACCTTCCGGTGTCTCTTTGCCCCTACTTGGGGTCACAAAATCCATTTGTTGGGTTTTTAGCCCTATGGAGGTCCGACCTAATCATCCCCCCACATGCACCTGTCCACCGGGCAAAGTCCTGCAGCAACAACAAATACGCCCTCCATGGGCTCATAAGTCACAGGGATCATAGCAATGTCAATCGCATCCAATAATCAAATTACCCAAACATGTGCATCAAACCCCCTTTCACCCAGATAAATGCTCAAAGACGTTATGCAGTTTAACAAGTCAGGTTTGGAGAGGGTCTCAGGATGTCCTATTGGGCTAATCTTCCTCAAGTTTGGGGTGTTTCCCAAGTGAAGACCAATCTAGGTCATGTAAGTGTGTGAATGGTGCAGGGGAGATGTGTGGACAAAGGGTGAAGTGATAACAGGGAAATGTAGGTCTTTCTTGCAGGTGCCTCTGTAGAGGGCGAGTTGCACCTTGTCATGGATTCCATTGTTTCCTAGCCCATTCAATGTCTTTTATTCTTTGTCTTATTGCTTTTTATTTTCAATGGAAAATATGGGGGACACTATCCTGGCATGGTGACCAGTGGTGGCAGCGTTGCCCACAAGCACTTCACGAAAATGAGAAGGTTGGCTCGTGATGAGACCCCGTTATGAGACCCTGGTTTGGTGACCAGATATATGGTAGTCTCATACCGCTACATTCCCATGGACTTAATAGACCGACTCATGATGAGACCTCCCATCCACCAACTAGACCTTGATTTTTATTTTATCTTATGAGTCCCATTTTCTTGCTGAGAAGCCTTTTATTGCTTTCTCGAGAATCCCTGGGCGAAGCATCTCAAAGGTTTTAGTTTGGATGTTAACTCTTTCCATCTACTTTTACCCTCAGGGCCTTTAGCCCTTTCTTCCCACAAGGCAAGGTACAACCCTTCCTAGTGTGACAAACCCAATTCTCAAACCAAGGTAGGGGAAAAAGAGGGGGATAATGATGAAAAATGGTAAGTATGGAAGGAATGGACGATGACCTTTCATAGACCCACCTAGTGGCAACTCATCCTAAAGGGAACCAGCTTACTAGGGCATTATGTAACCCCCCTAGGTATGAACAAGTTAAAGAGCATAATGTCCAAGCAAACGTTATGAAATGAAGGGGAGTTCAGTGCAACATATTCAAATGTTTCGAAAATCAGAGTGACACATACCATGATACCCGGACTCATTACCTCATGGAGCAAGACCCACTTCCACTTTAGGACCACGCGCTGGTGGGATGGATGATGTTGTTGTTGATAGATGGGATGCACTAAAGAAAAGATGGGCCCTCAGGGGCCAAGCTCAAGTCGTATGGCTCTCGGTACTCCATGTCTAGGACCTGTGAGCCTCGAAACATAATCTCCTTAGTTATCCCTAGGATAGGGGATAACATGATTGAAACAGATGAAGAAGATGGCTAACAATAGTTGTTGTATAGACAAGAAATGGACAAGAAATGAAGAATTAATTGTTATGATGTGGTAATATTGGCCATGTGCTTAGTAATGCGATTATTTTTTAAATACTTAGGTGGAATTGAACTTTCGCTTGACATGAAATTTTTATGATAGTCTTCAGAATGTGTACGAGGTTGAAATTATATTTATATCTAGTTTTTATGACTCAATTGCTTATGTCTACAAAACAACTTCAGGTCGAAATTTCATCTAAAGAGGGGGAGTATGTAATGCCTCTCTTGATCTAACTTTCATAGGGAAATGATCAGAGGATTATATATATATATATATATGGGGGCTCAGTTATCTTGGCTCAGTATGCACCAAGTGCCCAATTTGAATTCCCCTAGATGAAACACACTAGTCTACACCAGTAGGTTTTCCGAGGATGGAATCTATGAATATGGAGAAGAATACCTTAGGTTTTCCTGCAAATTTTTCCTAGAATATATATATATATATATATATATATATGGGATAGTGAAGATGAAGAAAGAGAATGAAGGAGGCGGTGTTGATAGGGGAGAAGCTAAGTTTTCAACAAGGAAGATATATATATATATAAGGGATAGTGAAGATGAAGAAAGAGAATGAAGGAGGCAGTTTTGATAGGGGAGAAACTAAGTTTTCAACAAGGAAGAATAAATGCATCAAATCCACTAGTTTAGTGAGGTTTCCCCTCTCGATAAAATGGATTGTGGAGCGGGCAAACACGCAATGAAGAGAGCATTAAATCAGTACTTTTGTGGCCCCAAACTGCACATTTCAAAGGAAGTGGACTAGATCAGATTATCATGGACCTTTGTATCCAAGGGTAAGGTTTAAATCACTCACTTACAAAGAAACTTGTTTACTTTCATTTTTTATAAACCAACAGATGATGATGTGATGCACTAGAAGGGGGGGAGGGGGAAGGAGCTATGGAACTATAACACTCGCTTTTCTACCCCAATTCAATTATTTTCACCAGAGGATTATGAAGGATAAGCGTTTTCTATGGGTTCAACTACCTAGTTTACCTCTACATCTCTAAGAAGTATATTGAGACTACCAAATGACAAACTAGGGTCTTTTTAAGGCACAATGCTAGAAACCCTGGACTAAGAAGGTACTCCCCGCACTCTAATTCTAATTGCTATGTTTAACAAGTTACTGAAGGAGATTATTTTTAGTGGGGAAAGCTGAGTTGGAGTCAAATGGTCGATTGTGAAAACCTCCCTTTCCACTATTGATTTTGTCATAAATGAGGTAATTTCTTTCAAGACAATCCACACAAGAGATCAGCTCTCCCCGATTGCACCAAAAAATTAAATTCAAGGATTGTTGGATCTTCCATGAGCAATTTCAAATGTAGATTGACTCAACTTTTAACAAGTCAATGGATTCTTCCCCGTCGTGATCTCAAGGAGAGACAAATAGGATGCAATTGGGGCCAATGAAGATCCAAATTGGAAGGGAGAATGTAGGGGTAATTTCTTCAAAGGCATCGCCAAGAGGAGTTGACCCTACAACTAGAATCGAGGGTTATGGAGTCTCCTTCTACACATGTAGTGTTGGACGCAATTTTGTTGCAAGCCCAACTAGATCAAAATTTTCGAAGGGATGGATCGAAACCATCGATTTTAGGCATGAAAGATGGGATGAGTGCAACATCCCTCTAAGAGGTTGAGGAGGCGATTGAGGCAAAGGGGGTAGACTTAGAGGTAGGGTGGTTTTTTGCAAATGTCGACGTGTCAATCCAAAGATGAGAAGTCATGTAGCAAAGAAGCATATGTTTGCATAAAGATTGTCCTAAATGCAAAGGAGTTTAGGCAATTTCCTTAGTATGAGTCCCAACTCTTTAGACACATTGCTCAACTTCACTCAAGTCATTAAGTGTTGGTAAACCATTCTTTGGGATAATTATCACAACTAATGTAGACTATACGTTGTCCCTCCAACATCGAGCGGTTTTTTTTAGTCCATGTTTCTGGAATTGGTGGAAGTCAGGGCAAGGTTCAAAGGTCATGAGAAACGTTTGGGGGAGGCTTGATTGGTTCAAACCTACCTCTTTATCAACTACAAGTTTGCTTTCATATCTGGTATCCTCAACTTCCTTACATTCAAAGAAGAAAGGAAAATATTTAAATCAACTTAGATTCGACATTTTTTAAATCTCCCCCTTCGCCCACCTCCTACACACAGAGATTGAAGAGGCATGGGAGAAGACAAATGTTATTATTGGGGACATATTGTCCACTCCTATCCCCAACAATTGGAGATAATCTTTTGAATTTGTGGTCTTGCGATCATAATCATATGTATCTACATACTTATGGTGATAACCTTTAGGTCTATGCCTTAAGTGGCAAAATGCAAATGGGTTTTTATTGAATTGTAAAAGGATGATTACTGACTGTTGGGAGCTTCCAAGCCATTAAGCTTGTGCACCAAGGTATTTTTTAAAGATTCAAATATTATACCCTAGCATAATATTCTAGACAACAAATTCAATTTGAAAATATCATACATATAAATATGTAGGAAAATATTTAATTAAAAACAAACAATTTACTATTAAGAATTGTTTGGCACCTATTACCAATCTAAGTATATTTATGTAAAAAATAAGCAAATATTAAAGAAAAAATGGTCAATTGGCAAATATATTTTTGAAGAAAAGACCAACAAACTACCAATTGCCAAAAATTCATCATTAAAACATACCCTATTGTGCACTATTTGTAAGCTCTTCATAGGAATTTATATTGAATCAATGAAATAATTGAATTGTTTCTCAAAATATAAATAACTAAATAAATTCATAATCCATCTAAGTTATGGTCTAGTGTCAACTTGGAGAGTTATTGTGACAATGACCTAGGTTCAAACCTTGGAGGGCATGTTCATCCACTGCATAGGGTTTCCATATATGACTATTGATTATATTGAATATTGTTGATGCAGCCTTCAAGCAGATTATTGTATGGTACTGGCAAATTAACAGCAAACCCTATTCTTTACTCAAGTTTGTGAAGATGGGTCAAGCTTATTTTCATGTTTACCATCCATAAAACACACATTCCCATTTTTAAAAGTACACATATATACCTACCTTAATTTCATGTGCGTGTGAAAGACAGATTTTGATTTTATCCTTTTTAATTTCTAACAAAAAAAAGCTTAACATTTATTTTGAAGCTTACAAAAATTTCTGCATGGCCAATTCAAAATCGCCCCTGCTTGAGATTCAACAAAAATCAAGCTTTTTCTTAAAAAAAAAAGCCATATGTAATATGGCAATCACAAAAGGTGAAACTTGAGGGGTGTTCAGTCTTCTATGAATTATCTCTTGGATTTGCATGTTACTTTATAGACCTTAAGATCTAAAATCCTTTTCTTATACTACAGGCCTTAAGCCTGTTATTGGGTCGGGTCCAATCAATTGCGCAGCAGACTTCAAATTGGAGTGACACTGCAATCCCAAAGAAATGTAAGAAAAGAGATGGCTACAGTCCAAATTGAGGGAAATGAAATGATGTATTGAAGCTGTCCTCAAATTTGTGCGTGTAATAAAGACTAAAGTTATATATTTATCATGAAATTGCAAAATGTTATGTCTATGCTTTCAACAACTACTATGTGGCAATGAAACCATGACTTAATTCCACAGAATAGTTTCATCCGGCATCATTGATAAATATATCCATACAACTAATACAAGGAATTCTTCTCAAAATTTTCAAAGTGAACTACATGGTTACAGTCCAAAGTGAACTTCCAACGAAAAGTGAGGAAATAATGTAGTGAAGCTGTTCTCAGATTTGTGTAATAAAGACATATTTAGCTGTTCCAAAGTGAACTCACGAAAAGTGAGGAAATAATCTAGTGAAGCTGTTCTCAAATTTGCATAATAAAGACATATTTATCTCATCGAGGTTATGCTTTTACTTTGCTGAGAGCAGCAAAAATTGTTCATCACTAAAGAAGCAAGTCGATACAATCTTATAAATAGCTCAAAATTTTAGAATAGCTTGAAACCACATGAGATCCATACCAACAACCATTTCTACAAGGCTGGTAAACAAAAAAATCTCAAAACAACTAATAGCCACTTTACAATTTCAGTTTTAGTATGTCATGTGCTACCAGAAATGTAGATCCGATGAATACTTTTCATTGTGAGCTTCTTACGACATGACGGACATTGCTTGTAAACTTCAATGGCACGTACTATGCATTTCTTGCAGAAAACATGTCCACATATGGTTGTTGTTTCTTCCTTCATCTTGTCCATACAGATTGCACATGATAGCTTTATTTCCTTTACTCCAGTAGAGAGTGCAGGCTTCCTCTTCTGGAAAAGAGACGAGCTTACTATAAATGCAGAGAAGAAATCATGAAAATGTACAAGAAAAAGTCAATAAGAATACAAGCTAGTGCCATTCCAGTATTAATTCAACGACAAATACATGCTATGCAATGCACCTAAAAGGGTACTGTGGCCTATATCAGAGTTTGAACTGCCTAGGAACTTATCTTGAAAATGAACACCTTCAAAAGCATTTTCTTATCAGCTACAACATTGACATAGAATACATATTCAAAGGCATTAGACAGTACAAGCATTTCATGAAAATAAGATATGAAAAACTAGCATATCGGTTGATATGAACAAATTAATTGATCATTTCAGAAGTGAGGGCACAAAACTCTTCTGAGTGAACATTAATGTCACCAAAACAGCATCCTTTCATCACATTACCATACAGGAAAAGCTCCCAGAATGAAATGTTGGGGTAACACACAGGAAACATTTCCCATATGTTTCACTGCATTTTCCTACCCAAGAGAAGTGGTTTCCCTCCTTTCCCCCTTTTTTCTTTCTGTCATTAGGCCATTTAGAATAAATGCAAAAAAAAAGTCAAAAAAAGGTTTAATCAGTTTGCCGAGTTGTGGAGTTATGACCCTAAGGGGGATATATATGGGGTTGAATGTATATGTGATAAGGGTCAACCTAATATGGGGGAGCATGTGCAATGGGTGAGAATATGTAGATATAGAATTATTTTCAGGAGATTCTCCTCAGCTAGGAGTTACTGTGTAACTAATCTCTTTTATCTATTTAGGAGTTGTACTCCATACTCATATTTGGTGTATATTGTATGTATTCTAGTTTATCATGCTATTTTATGTATTGGGTACATAACATTTTGTAACTACAAAGCTTTGAGGACAAAGTGTTTCAAAGGGGGTACTATGTTTTGACCCTAAGAAGGATATATAAGGGATTGAATGTATATGTGATAGGAGCCAGCCTAATAGGTATATCTAAGAGGTCAATAGTCATTATTGTAAACATGAAAATATGATTTGTATATATGGATCAATGTTGCACGTATCGCAATAATATCGGAATTATCGCGATAGTATTTCAAAGGGGGTACTATGTTTTGACCCTAAAAGGGATATATAAGGTGTTGAATGTATATGTGATAGGAGTCAGCCTAATAGGGGCCCCACATGTGCATTCAGTGAGAATACGTATATCTAAGAGGTCAATAGTCATTATTGTAAACATGAAAATATCATTTGTATATATGGATCAGTGTTGCACGTATCGCAATAATATTGTAATTATCACGATATTATCGCCAAAACCCAACTCAACGATAATATCACCTATATTTATCGCGATAATTTCAAATCGTGATATTATCGCGATAATTTGGAAATTATCACCTTGTTGTGGGTATATCACCTTATAATCAATTTTTTTGCCTTTTAACCCTCAGTTTGCAAAATTGAGATAGGGGATTGAGCCAGTGTTTTCAAATTCAGACCCCAATTAATGGTAATGTTAAATTCTTAAAGTAAAAGTTGACATTTCTTTTATCTTTCCTTTAACATTACCATTAATTGTTTCAAAATGTTTGAGAGTGGTTCCAACCTCATCGGACTTCATATGGAGAAAATAGAATTTCATATCCCATTCAAAATTCAGTGGACTTAGAGTTTTCAAGATTTCAGGATTGGTAGGATTGCAACATTTTCGTTGTATTCTATCACGTATGAGGGTATGGGATTGGCATTTAATCAAGATAACCTAGCCCATTATGTACCTTGATGTTGGTGGTATTGATTGTTGAACTCTTTTGTGATGGCCTTAGCAAAAATGTACCCTTCACTCAAACCATAATCATTGATTAAGCATGTTAAATTTTTTCTACCATATTATAAGGCTTGGATTAGGCAATTTCATCAAAATAGGTTGGTGTTGACTAATGTCCCTAGAGGATCGAGGTAGAGGCAAAGATTAGACAAGAGACAAAGGGTGATACTAATGATGAGGATCCTAATATAAGCGATGGTGGAATATTGCTCGTCATTTAAATGTTCTTGCTCATTGCGTCGAAAGGCACTTTCTACAACCCAATTTGAGGGAGATGTGTAATTCCTTTTGTGCTCAACATGGAGTTTGCACGTGGCATTTAAAAAAAAATTAATAAGAAACAAATATTTCAATGTCGACCATAAATAAAATATTTCAATATCCATCTTAACTAAAATAATTCTATATCAACTCTATAGAGAGAGAGGGTAATTGAAAGTAAAACAATTTTGATTTCATTAATAGGTGCATTTACTTCCCAGAATGAGGGAGATGTGTAATTCCTTCAATGCTTAATATTATGGAGTTTAATAAAAACAATAATTTCAATGTGAGCCATAAATAAAATATTTCTTTGTCCTATATATATATATATATTGAAAGTTGACATGTGGCATTTAAAAAAATGTTTTAACATCCGCCTTAAGTAAAATAATTTTATATCAATTGTAAATAGAGTCGTTAAAAGTAAAAAAATTATTATTCCTCACACGTGCTTTCCACTTCTACATGAGGGAGATGTGTAATTATTTGAATGCTTAATATGGAGTTAACATAGGTCATTAAAAAAAATATTAGTAACAAGTAAATCTTTCAATATCAAATTGATATATATATATATATATATAACAATTGAAAGTGAAAAAGTTCTTATTGCATCGAAAGGCACTTTCTACACCCTAGTATAAGGGAGAAGTGTAAGTCCTTCCATGCTCAACATGGAGTTGACACGTGACATTTAAAAAAATATTAATAAGAAACAAATATTTCAATGTCGGCCATAAATAAAATATTTCAATATCCATCTTAACTAAAATAATTATATGTCAACTCTATATAGAGAGAGAGAGAGAAAAAGAGAGTAATTGAAAGTAAAAAAAATCTGATTTCATTAATAGGCACTTTTACTTCCCAGAATAAGGGAGATGCGTAATTCCTTCAATGCTTAATATTATGGAGTTGACATGTGGTATTTAAAAAAATATTAATAAAAAAAGATAATTTCGATGTGGGCCATAAATAAAATATTTCATGTCCAATATATATATAAAGGAATTTGATGCCTCTCGGCGGTGATAGATCCGGAGTTAATATGGATCTACGTTGGTTTATTCATGATGCTTTCTTTCAAAATTTCAATAAGTTTTTGGAATCATGGTTTGAAATCTTTAAAATATAATTTTTCATTAAATTTAAATATTTTATGTACTTTTTAGAACACTGAGCCATTGAAATAAGATCGATCTAATTCAATCCAAGTTTGAGTATCTAGATGCCTCATGATGATCATCTCATGAGATACATTTATTTTTTTGATGTTATTTTGTATTATCCTATCAGGAATTATGACTCAGGATAGATATCATATTTCAGTATCGATGTTTGATGGACCACTTGACATCGTATACATCTTATGTTGTAGTTTTATTTTCATATTTATGTGACGATGTGTTTGTTTGGTGTTAATGTTGCTTTAGAAGTTTAAAAATTTGAAAAAAAATTATTATTTTTGTATTTTTTAAAATTTCTCGATAATTTCTAATATTTTCCCCCATTTTTCCAATAATTTCAATTTTGGACCCTGGCGATAAATTCTCGATAATGATAAGTGCAACATTGGCCCCACTATCTAGCTCTATTTTTGGATATGGTTTCGAACTAATTCCATATTTTATTATTGTTTGACTTGTCTAATGGAGTCAATTAGATGAGAACTTCATTGTATTTGTTTTCCTTGGATATTTTATTGTAACCCCTTGAGGAAATTGTGGATCTCAACAAACTCATTGCTACTTTTAGTAAGCAAGTTGTTGAGAGCATTGTTTTATTATTATTCCTTGGAGGACTAATGGATCTAGGAAAACAAATACTCGTTTATTTAAAGGGAGATAGAGTCCTATATAAGGGTTTATTCTCTCCATTTGTAAGGTGTGAGTGCAAGAGCTCCCAAGCTTTGGAATAGAACTCTTTAATCTTTGTCTAAGCTTTTGCAGTGATAGTTATGATTTTTCGTTTATGTGTGGCATATTGTTCTTAGAACCGTATTGGAAGCTATTTTTGCAGGTTTGTGGATACCAAAGTCAATTCAAGAGCCATAGAGGAGCAAGGTTGCTACATTGGAAAGGGTTACGTGTGATAGGCTCTCCTATATCTCTTGATCCCTTTTGTGTTGCTTACTTTAAAGAGGAAAACATTATGAATTTGATCTCATTAAATCATTGCATTTGTAAACAATCTTTAGGTAGGGGCCACCCTTGGAATTGCGTTCACAAGTGGATCTGTAATAGACCCTCTCCCCTATCAGATTTGTGTTTTTAGTGACTAAATTGGAGTTGTTGTGCATGTCACTTCGGCTTCCTACGCCCCCCTAATATTCATCTAGAACCGCCCTCTCAAGGAGCCTAACTTGACCCCATATCCCAATAGACAAGGCATTGATATTCCCTTTCATCCACCACCCAAATTCATAAAAAATATCAAACAACCACTTTGTTTCCTAAGCTCTCTCTTGCTCCAACTCCATACTACAACACATAAAGTTTAGTTAACCATAGGGAAGCCCACCTTGACTAGAATTCTTCTAGCCTAAAGTGAGGAAGGAAAAACTACTGAGGTGACAGTGAGTAGTTTGCCTAATTTTCCCTTGGGGTTTCACGTGTGCTTAGGGACTTTTGCACCAAGTGAGAACCTGGGGGTAACACTATAATTTACAAGCAAGAGGTCACAAGGTCAACTACCTAAGCTAGTTGCCCCAGTGAATATTGTGGGCTTCACTCAATATCCCCGTCATGTTAGGTTGTCAAAATTGCAACCGACTAAATTATCCTAGGTAGCATCCTTGGAATGAGGGGAAGTGTCGGATGGGTTTCCCCAAGATTTGCATTAAATAAAAAAAAACAAGGATAGGTAATGTAATGAACATAAATATATAAATAAACATCAATATCTTATAACAATAATAAATGAGATGACACATCCTAACTAAAAGACATGGCCTAACCAAGGGACATGACTAATCAACTTATTTTCCTTCTTATGCTAGATATTCCTTAGTAAATGAACTATTTTCATTTCAATATATCCCAAGAAATCAACACTTGGCCTATACTCCCTCCTTGCTTCCCCCCACCCCCAAAAAAATTAAAGAAAAATCAATGATGTTCAACAATGGACAATTTTCAACACCCATCCAACCGACCATTACAATAGAAACACCATTTATTCCATCAATCTTTAATTGATGATATAATCTTCTAAGGGGGGAAGCTTTCCTTGTCAACAAAGAGTGCAAAATTTCTCATAGCAAAGTGCCTTATGATGTAAGAGCATCTTTCAAAGTCAACTCAGTGATTGACCTCTAGAAGGTCTTATGAATTTATGAGAGGAAGTTGGGTTCCTTAATGATATGGAATGTTGTAATTTTTTATATTTTCCTAAGATTGTCATAGTTCTAGAATAGTTCCAAGTGTGTTTACAAGAAGAGAGTGTTTTTCCATGCAATGTAATAGAATGGTATATTTCAGATAGGAAGCTGAAGGAGTTAGAAAATCTAGAGTGAGTTGGAGGACTGTTTGGATTCGATCCTATTCAAGGAAACGAATCAGTTGTTGAGCAAATTAGATGCTTTTTTTTAGATTTTCCAAAAAAATAGAGGATCGATCCTATTTGAATCGATTTCCTCTTGTTTGTATAATTAAAACATTGGGCGTGAAAATGCAACAGTGGGAGTGCTTAGTAAGGAAATGTAATGTTTTGTTCAAATCTTATTAATCACATACAAACCCCTTGAATGGGCACTTGTTTCCCAACTCAAGTTCTGGTAAAGTTTTATGCGTTTGAATGTCTGTGACTGAGTTTATGGTGTGATTGTCGAGAGTGATTGAGTTATATTGTGGATGAACGAGAGCTCTATCAGCATCTAGTATCTATTAAAGTACGGTTAATTCCTTCCAGATATTTGTCAAATAGCTCCAGCTATTTTCCCGGTGAATTTTAGAATGAATTCTATGGTTCTGTCATAGAACAAATAGTTTAATAAATCTGGCATTGGGAAGGTATAAACAAATAGTCCGTTACAATATAGCCTAGAGGAGAGAGCGATTGAGGCTGGATCTGTGATCGAGACTTGAGATTAAGGGTATTTTGCAATCTAAATTGGCGAAATCGCTACATTTAGCGAACCCCAACCCTCGAAATCCTTCACAAAGAATAAGTATTTGTTTCTCGGTGGTCGATGGGCCGGTTAAAAGACCCTTATCTCTCAACCAGACAGGAGTAAATCTTTAAAAGTCATGTCGTTTGTATTCTAGGATCCGATGGTCCAATGAGCAAAAACAAGTCGATGGTCTGTTGTGACCAGGGACATGATGGTCGGTTATCAAAGCAGTGGAGTTGGAAAATTATTCCCTGGTGGACCGGTGGCCTGGTGGTTCCAGTGACTGGTTAACAAAGCAACGAAGGTCCAAAGTTATTCCCTGATGTCCCGATGGTTCTGGTGGTCGATTGACAAAAATCTTATGCGACAAGAAATTTAATTGACGGCAATGTTAATCGACAAGAATTAAAGTCAATTAAGTAAAGAGATTTAAGAAAGGAATAGGGGGTTTAAAGCAGGAATCTGGTTGCACCGATTTTGGAATAAATCGCTAGCTGGAAGCAACATTACAAAAAAAAGTATTCCTAGTAAGGCTTGAGGTTTAGTTTCTATAAGTTTGATTAAGTATTGTTAGCAGGTTTTGTTTTTACCCTGTGTCACCTTATACCCTACAAGACCATTATTAATTGCATAGATTACTTGCTCAAAATATGTGGAACCAACCATAATAAATGTGATACATTGTTGGTAAACACCTTGCTATACCCTTGATGAACAAAGATGTTGAACAAGCTTCCAAACCAATCGACCACAAAAACCGAAAACAAAAACTAGTCAACCAAAAATACATAAAATATTCAAATTTTGATTAAAAAAATACATTATTGTACATCAATGTGAATCCAAACCATTAGACACATATATGAAAAGTTTTCTCATTTATAGCAAGGGTACATATAACAAAACAATACAAATCACAATGATGCAATCCATATCTGAATTCTTAACCAAGATAGATAAAACTCTAATGCAAGATCAATATCATCCAAGAGTGTGGAGCTTGAAGCAAATCTTAAGCATTTCCATCTCACAATTGACTCTATTTTTTAGAGACTAGTGAGCATTTGTACTTGCCAATAGTATGTAGCGACCTATCTTCTTGTATACAACTATCAAATAAATCCCATTGCAAGACATGAATCATATTGTTCACATTCTGCTTCAAATAACATTGTATGTCACTATACTTTAAATTATATTCATGTTCTCTAGGGAAAGTGAGTTGCAATGTTTGTGCTAGAATCCTGCTTATTTAAATGTGGATTCATGCTTCTATTGTTGCATGAGTTTGCTAAGAGTTGTTGCCTTAAACAAAATCTTGGTCGATGCTTTTACCTAACTGTCATAATATTTGTACCAAAATTCAGTTGGGTTTTACATGGACCAGTTGCTTGTACACAGATGTCGTGAATGTTAGTAGGCCCTTCTTGAAAGCTATAAGCCACCTGCTGACGAACCTGGGACAACAAGAATCTGTGATTGCGTTGAACCAAACAGTTCAAAGCCAATCCAACGATGGAAAAGACGATTTCCAGTTGGAACCACCAATTCCACTAGAAACCCTCCAGAACCGGTTCAGATGGTTCCAAGTTGACTCAGATAACATTGCATCAAACTACCTTCGATTGTTCCTCAAGGACAGGTTCCTCAATTACTTGTTTCAGTGCAACAAGGAGAGCCTCGGCCTTTTTGCCTAGAAGGCACAACATTCATCATCAAAAAGACCATACCATCAAAGAGCTATATTTGCACTTCACTTCACCAACAAATTGTTGAAGCAAAAGCAATGCTAGTCGAGAGAATGGGGAAGTAAACCCCTTTACATGCAAGGGTTGTGTAAGATTTTGGGCAAGTTGGTAACCTTAGCTTTGATTTTAGAAGCTAGTTGGAATGCATGATCCAATGAAGAGATGGGGAAGAGTTCTAGTCTTGTTATAATGCGAGGAAACAAACTAGAAATGAACGTGACATGGAGGGTGTCTTCAAAATCCGTTACCTCGAGTTTGAGGAAGTCTCTATTGAATTCCTCAATGAGCTTGCACAGATTGTCCAAGACTTTGTCAAAGATGCAACCATTGCTCTAGTATTGCATCCTTGTACACTAACAGAGCGAACTGCTTGCAAACAATGTCTTTGAAATCATCCCAACTGGCGATCAAAGATTGGTTGAGGATGTGAGGTGTTGATTGTGTGTCTACCATCATGCGAGGGTCGGCTCTTCGATGTTGACCTCAACTACAAGGATATGTTGGGCATCGTTCAAAGTAGGACAAGTTTTGAGGTAGGCTTCTAAACTGTAAACCTAAGAGTCGAGCCCATCCCAATCTAAGGCTCCATCAAATTTAGGGACAAAAAGCTTTGTGTCCAATGTGAAAGACTATTGAGCAATGGGATAACTATAGAGATATTGGGTTGAGGCTATGGCTAGAGTTGCATAGTCTACTAGAGGACCTACTATTGAGCGTTGAAGAGTTGTTGAAACATAGTCATCATATCTTGCATCCTTTTTGCTTGAAATGCATATTGTTGTCGTTGTTGTTCTTGAGTTTCCAATGAGAGACTTTGTTGCATTTGTACAACCAATATTTGGCTAATCATGCAGTCTTGGGAATTCTCTGTGGAGTCGTGGGAATTCTCTGAAGTCACTAAATACTTTACCAAGAGCCATGACACAACACTAAGAAAGAAATTATGCAAAGGTCACACTAGAATATGCAAATCTAAAGCAGTAAATCTCAAATCCGATTCAAAAATTCTAAATCTGATGCTGGAATTCGCAGACCTGATGCTCAAAATTGCAAATTGGATGCT
>ML811883.1:56705-69735 GCA_009831015.1 Picea engelmannii | reverse complement strand
GCAGAATCCATGCGTGAGTTCTTGTGCCATGCAAGAAATTTTCCTTCAAAGAAAGTAACCTTGTAGCCTTTATCCTCTAAGTAAGAAACAGAGACAAGGTTCCTTTTCATCCCAAGTACATATAGTACCTCACTTAGTTGAAGTGGTATGTCAAAATCTAGTTGGAAAGAAGAAGATCCAACTCCCTTTAAAGTATATCTGGAATTGTCACCAAGAACATGTAGACGAGACTCTTTCTCTACAAGATCTGTAAGATGTTCTCTATATCCAGTCATGTGTCTAGAAGCACCACTGTCAATCAACCAAATATCGCTATTAGTAGGAACCGTACCTGAGAGTGTTGAAATGAAGAAGAATGCTTCATCCTTTACTTCTTCATATCTGTGAGGTGGTTCTGAAGCAACATTGGCAGTGGAGGCATGTTGTCTTCCTTTCTTCTTGGTAGGACAATCTCTCGCAATGTGTCCATACTTGTCACACCTAAAACATTAAATCTTTGAAATGTCTTTTCTATGTTCATGACCTGGAGTTGTTGAAGTTTTCTTGAATGCTTTGTTGAAACCTCTTCTATTTCTTCTGCCTCTCTTTGAATGAGAAGCAAGGTCTTGTTTGTCATTATAATGGGAATCTTGCACACCTCTGGCTATAAGTCCGGTTTCCTCTTGAGTGCAGTCTATCCATAGACGATCAAACTGAGGTAAGTTTACTCTTCCACTGATACTTTCAATAAATGGTTCCCAATGGCTTGGGAGGGCATTGAGAGTAATCATGACAAGCTCTCTGTCTGTTATGGTTTCTCCAATGGCACCTAACTGATCTTTGATCTCTGAAATCTTCATGAAGAATGTAGTAATGGTGTCATCTTTCGTCATCTTGAGATTTTGAAGTTGATGCTTCAAGGTAAGATCTTTGTTAATGTTGTTGCTCTCAAACATCTTCTTCAACACATCATGCATTAGATAAGTTGTCGTCAAGGTAGAGATGCGAGGTAGTAGATGATCTCTTACTGAATAGATGATTATCTTTCTAGCTTTGACGTCGTCTATCTTCCATTTAGCCTTTTCTTCATCGGTAGTTGTTGTTGGTAGAGTCGCTTCTATCAATCTCAATAGGTCACTCTCTTCTAGAGTGATGCGTAATCTTGACTTCCAGGAGTTGAAGTTGCTTGATCCATCAAGCGTATCTTCCACCCTAATTTTGTTTCTCATGGCTTGCAGATTCTTCACAAACCCTAACGGTTAGGCTAGAAACCCTAGCATCAAAAATCTAACGGTTGGGCTAGGCTAGAAACCCTAGGTTTCGTTGGACTTATGACTACCAACAATAATCCTTGGAGAGTCAAAAGAACGCCAGTGAGATGTAAAATTCCTCCATGACCTGCAGAAACCCAAGAGGTCGAAATCTGCACAAACCCTAGGGATGAAAATCAAAACTTCTTCAATTTTTTATCAGAGGGTTGTAGGTCATGCGTTGGACTAGGCCGTACCTGCCTATGCAAAAATTAGGCCCAACGTTCAAGGGGAAAGTGTTAGAACTAGCTTGACAAGGAAAATGGAAGGGGTCGTTTTTGCAGTTGCAACAACAAGGTGACGACTAGCTTGAATAATGTTGGAGTAGCTTGTGCAATGGCTCTTCAGGAACACTGCTCTGATACAATGTTGAATTTTTTATGCTTAGCTCAAGCACATGTAGTTTCTTTTCAATTTAGCATGAACTTGAACCATAAACAATGCAGCAATACAATATACAATAGCTGTAGTAACCAAGATCACAAGAAGAATAACCATGCACAAGACATAAGAAGTTATCCTGGGAAAACCCTTCTCAAACAAGGGAAAAACCCAGCAATCCTTCGCTATAGAGTCAAGACAAGATCACCCTTTCACCACAAACCCTGGTGCACACAAGAGGGTGATCTATGACCAAGAAAGCTAGCGCCTAAGATAAGTGCGCACCAAATTTCAAATCTCCACAATGTGTTATGTGAGAATGAGATATGATCCACAATGGGGATGTATCTCTCCTATAAATACATGAACTAGCTCAACAATAGATGTGTCTATTGGCACAATAGAGCCGACTTGTACAACTCAATAATATAATTAATCTTTTACACAATATTAATTATCTTTACATGGTGGGGCCGACTTGTACCCTTCACAATACAAAATTAGGATTTCACAATAATCTTACTCTTAGACAATATAGCAAGGGATCCACACATCCTCTAGTGCCCTGCCACTAGGGACAAATCCACATGTGCTCAACCACAGGGACGTCACTCTCAACATATTAACTCAACTAAATCCATAGGAGTACGATCTGGAGAGCCATCTCAAGTCGACTCAACTAAGTCCATAGGAGTACGACATGAGACCATCTCAAGTCATCTCAACTCAGTCTAGAGGAGCATGACAAGAGACCACACACGTCATCTCAACTCAGTTCAGAGGAGTATGACTCACCTATCACATAGGCGTTTTCACAAATCATCTCAACTCAGTCCAGAGGAGTACGATCTAGAGAATGTCTCATGAAGCTGCAATCATCAACACCTTCTCTAACTTTGTCTATATGCTTACTTTTACAAATAATACTTTCGAAGTGACCCACTTTTATAGAATAAGAGAGAATCGTTTTTACAATGAAGTTACATTATAAAAAAGGAACAGAAATCTCCCTATAGACAAAAGATAGGAAAGGATAAGTTCTATACTTCTTTAGTGCGCCTAGAGTTATTCCTACTCTTTCTACTTATACAATCCCTTGATCAGGATATCAAGAGTTATAGTTCTAAAACAATCCCTCTCTTAAAAGCTATAGTTATCGAACAAGACTCGAGTATCGAAGATCAGGCTTTTAGCTCCTCCTTTGTTGTTTAGAATTAATATATAGATGTGATGTCTAATCTATTGGTGGCATAGTTAAGAGTGTTGTTAGTTGTCTCTTGTCCATAGGTTTTGGTTTGTTGCTGAAAGTGTCAATAAGAAGCCTAGGAGTAGCTTATCTTCAGGGATTAATAGAGTTTTAGTCTAAAGCCAGTTTTAATTGTTTGTTGCATAGAGTGTGTGTGTGTGTGTCCGGATAAAGTTGCATACAAAAAGTAACTTAAAAAAGGAATCATAAAGTTACTTTATAATGATTCACTTTTATAATTTAAGTGAAATACACTTTACAATAAAGTTGAGATAACTAAAGATTGCATGAATGCTTTCAAAAAGTAACTTAAAAAAAGGACTTGAACTCAAGACCTCTTATAAATTATGTAACTTTCAACCAAGTGACCTAATACTTAATATATAGCAAATTTAATGGAGGTGGAAGGTTTGTTAATTTACTCTTTGCATTGAAGTGCATACTTACCCCAATAACCCTAGTTTTTTCCTACAAAAAACTTCAACACAATCGCACATAAAAACAAGTGAAATTTTTGACAAAAAAAAATTATGAATCTTTACAATAATGGGGTTAGATCTCGGTTAGCTTGCCCGGAAAATACAAGTTTTCTCTTTATTTCTGATTTGTTGAGCTTGCATAAAACACAGAGCAAATAGCATACGCAAAAAAGAAAACACTTTACGCTTTGTTTCTAATTTGCCAAGATTGCAGAGAGCGTAGGGAAAAAAGCATATGCAAACCAGAAAGAGTAGCAAACCGGGAATAAGAACAGTAAAATCGAAATATTATCTCACAAAGAAAAATCAAAAATGACGTAAACAAAGTTTATACCTCCGGATCTAACAAAAATGGCCTTATCTTTGGCAAACATAAATCCTTTTGGGTGAAACGAAAAGCATTTTGAACTAAAAGCAGTGCTTCAGATGCAATGGAACAGTCTGCTCAGCCCAGAAATGCACAGAAATAGTAGAACCCAAAAAAGCAACAACACGGGTTCAAGATCTCGATCAACAATGGGAGCGGGTCTTTAAACGAGCTCTAATACCATGTTCCACAAAATAGGGTATTTCCACACAGGACGAACACCTTAGGAAACCAGTCACACAACCAAATTAAAGATCAATACACTAGTGGTTTTAAGTGGTTAAAACCCTCTAAAAGGGAAACAGTCCATGACCCCAACCAATGTGGCCACTTGAGGCAATATATTAATGCAAAAAGAAAAAAAATGTACAAAAGAGTTTCTCACATTCAATCTTTAATAAATGACTCCATGCTCTCTAAATAGAGATCATGTACCAATCAAGTGTTAAGCCATGGATCAATAACCGTTAGTATCGAAGATAATATGAGTCGTCGAATCACTTTATGTTTAGAACACATCATGATCGTTGCATTACATAACTACAAATGCATACTAAAAAAACACACTTCTACCTAAAGACATGTTAGACTAAGTTGATCTTAACTAACTCCAAAGTGTCTAAATATCGTAACATAGACGACTCTAGGTCTACCAATTCACATCACCACCTTGCACAATCTCCATCACTGTGTTTGGACATGACACATTAGCCCAAAAGCTTAGATCAGGAGCCATGTTGGAATGCAAAAGTCTAGCATTTCAATATATACAAACTTGCAGCAACCAAAAGAACCACCATCACTACTTAATCAGGAATAAGCACTTTCAACACCATCATCTACCCTAGCATTTGGAACATTGAAAGTTGCACCTATTCTGCCTTTCCAAAACCTAGAGGATAGTGGGGACATTGTCCATCTAAAACCAAGTGGAAATGATACGACCTTTGAGGCCTATCTACATTTATTTTATACATTATTTCATGCAGGTAGTGTAACAGCTAGTTAATCATTACTAGATAGTTGTTAGCATTTTTTAACGTTTAGTTGATCTTTGATTAAGTCCACTTTGATCGGACCTCCTCTTGTAATATTGCATTATAAATACAAAATTGATGGCAGCACACAACATACATGCTCATTCGGCCAATTTTCTCTCTTGTTTACTTCTCTCTCTA
This sequence comes from Picea engelmannii, assembly GCA_009831015.1. Taxonomy (NCBI): domain Eukaryota; kingdom Viridiplantae; phylum Streptophyta; class Pinopsida; order Pinales; family Pinaceae; genus Picea; species Picea engelmannii. Next base: position 64,795 of record ML811883.1, on the reverse strand, counting down.
CTTTGATTTCTCTCTACGGCATCCGTGGGTGACCTCATACATCGTTATTTGGATTAATTCTTATTCATTGATGAACCATTATATTGAATTCTTCTTCAAGATTTCCTTCTTTGTTAGGAGTAGTTCCTAAGGAACAATGTCGCATTAGAGGCCCAATTCGCTGAACATGGACTAAATATAAATGCAATTCTCAAACAAAATTGTAGCAAAGCAAATACTTCAATACATCCAAGGTACAATTTACTTTGGCATATAATACAATTCAAAGGTTTCTACTTTTCTAGTTGGTTTCACAAATTCCAATTGGGATGGTGATTCTAAAAATCAAAATTCCACTACAAGTTATGTATTCGATCTTGGTTTGATTCTTGTTCCCAAGGCATGCAAGAAACAATTTGTCATTTCTCTTTCTCTAGTCGAGGCAAAATATACAACACCAGTTTCCTCAAACCAACAAGCAGTTTGGCTTCAACAAATCCTATCTGAGTTTCATTTCTAACAAGCACATCCAACCACTATTTGGCATGAGAGTCATGGTGTCATCTAGCTTGCCCATCATCCAATTCAATATCAACATGGTAAGCACTTATAGATACACATGCACTTTTATTAGCAACTTATTCATAATCAAGTTGTTGACTTGACATTTTGTCGCACAGAAGATCAAGTTGCTAACATCTTCACGAAGACCATAATCAAAATAGAGTATATTCATTTCAAGGTATGTTAGGTGTGAAGGAAGTCATCATTAACATGGAATAGGCATAGTGCCTCCATCCTTCTCCTATGTCATTTTGTAATAAATCTTTTGTCCTATCCCCAGTTGTTTTTAAGGGGGGGTGATAGGATATTAGACATTAGAAGGTTATTTAAGACCAACTTGGTCTAATGCACTATAATCATGTGTGCTTTTGTATCTGCTTTTTTTAGAGTGCTTTATATGATCGTCACTATTTTATCTTATCTTTAGGTAAGTTTACAATGTTAATATTCTTGGGAATCATGACAATTATTCGTGTCTTATCACCTTTCTTTTGTGACTGGTAGAATCAGCAACTAGTCAAGCACATACTCGCATGACACGAGGTCGTGTTATCCGACTGCTACCACTATAACCTCCAAGTGTGCCCACAATACCCCATATGCAACACACAAGGTAAGTCAGGGTTTCAAACCGGTGACTTTTCACATAACGAAATGCCTTAACAGTACACTCCATCACTCACTACCCTACACCACAGAGGCTTTGTGTCTTATCACTTAATCAGTACACGATCTCTATTTAAATATCATGGAGGATCACTTGCTCATAACAATTTAAAGTAAGTATTGTACTGGATGTAGCTTTTATTTTCTTGAGCAGTAATAAAACTTTTCTAATACATCGTGGATGTTTCCCTCTTTAAAGGTTTTATCGCATAAATATGTTGTCGCTATCTTTGATTTGCATAAGCCATTCCTCAATGGTGTTCGTTCCTTGTTTGCAACGTATTTTTTAGGAGCGAAATTTTGCCAATTGGCTAATTTTTTGCCATCTTCTAAAAAGAATATTCGTCAATTTGGTTAAAATTTTGCCTATATTTTACATAGATATGATTAAATTGATAATATTCGCCAAATATTTACAAGCTTTAATAGTAAATGATATGTCTTTTATTGAATATTTGCCTACATATCTATATGTATGATTTTTCAAACTAAAATAGTCACCTAGAATACTATACATAGGTATAATGTTTGAATCTTTAAAAAACACCCTGCCTAGTTGCCCACTTGTGATTTCTAATGCTATCTATAGACCTGACTTCTAAGTTAATGGTGGCAACTTTGGCCTAGAGTAACTCAAAGTGAATCTTCTTGCTGTCATCAATTTCCTTTGTCGTCTGACAGAAACTCTTGACCTTAAACTACGTAGAATCCAACTACTATTTACTAAATGATGCTTTGAGACCAAATTGACCAAATTCCAAATGTATGTCGAGCAAAAATAAGCACCACAACAACAATGCAATGTATTTATCTAATACACACAATCTCTAGATTATGGAAAAGTATTTTTCAAGTGATCAAACATAAAAGAAGAATGAAATTTTACAATAGCATACATAATTAGCACAATAACTTAAGTAGAAATCAGTTCTAAACTCTTTTAAAATAAAGAAATTTGTACAACGACTACATGACCAATATGAAGCTTTACAACCAACAATTATCTATCTATCAACCACCTATGACCTAAATGTTGATGTTTGTAACATTGGACAAGTGCTTTCCCATAGGTCTAAATGTCTAGACGTGTGGAAGTCGTCCAAAGCCTTCAACCTTAGTAATTTACTTTAATTAAAGGACTTATTAAAGTAAAGTGTTTTTATAATTAAAGTGAGTTTAATTTAATGAAATGCTAAAGTTATTAGCATTAGTGAATTAAATGAATCTTAGTCATTGATTTCGAGTGAGGTGAGATCTAATCTCAACCGTCAATCACTTTGGAGATTAGCGTTATGTTTGATTCGATCATAACTCAAGATTATAAAAGCAAGGCTAGGTGAAGGAGAAAGACATTCACAAGGAGAGCAAAAAAGGACTTTTTCTCTAATGCTAGAGTCACGAAGGACTGTGACTCAAAGGGATCATCCACATGGGAGAAAAGGACCTATGCTCAACCACTCGAGTCACAAAGGACCGTGATTCAAGGGGATCTCAGAAAAGGTGAAGGACTTTCATTTAGAGATCAAGTCCAAAGGAGGAAAGTGCAAAGGTGCAGCAAGAGGAGAAAACCCAGCACCCAAAAATCGAAGGGCAGATTTTTGGGTAGGACCAGCAGACAAATCTAGTGCAAGTCTAAGGTACCAGTGGACAAATCTAGTGCAAATATGAGGTATCGACGAGCAAATCTAATAGATATGAGGTACTAGCAGATAGATCTAGTAAATCTACGGTACCAGCGAACAAATCTAGCAGATCTGAAGTACCAGCGAGCAGACCTAGCAGATTTAAGGTACCAGTGGACAGATCTAGAGCAGATCTGAGGTACCAATGAACAAATCTAGAGCAGATCTGAGGTACCAAGGGTCAGATCTAGTAGATTGAGGTACCAGGGGTCAGATCCAGTAGATCTGAGGTACCAGCAGGTACATCTAGCAAATCTGAGGTACTAGCGGACAGATCTAGTGGAGAGTTGAGGTACCAGCAGACAGATCTAGTAGATCTAAGGTACCAGCGGACAGATCTAGTGCAGATCTAAGGTACCAGTGGGTAGATCTAGCAGATCTTGGGTGCCAACAAGTACATCTAGCAAATCTAAGGTACCAACGGACATATCTAATGTAGATCTGAGGTATCGATGAGTAGATATAACAGATCTGAGGTACTAGCAGGTAGATCTAGCAAATCTAAGGTACCAGCGGATAAATCTAGTAGATATGTGGTACTAGTGGGCACATCTAGCAGATCTAAGGTACCAGTGGACAGATATAGAGTGGATCTGAGGTACCGGTTGACAGATCTAGAGAAAATCTAAGGTACCATGGGGCAGATCTAATAGATCTGAGGTACCAACAGGTAGATCTCGCAGATGTAAGGTACCAGCGAACAGATCTAGTGCAGAGTTGAGGTACCAGCAGACAAGTCTAGCAGATCTGAGGTACCAGCGGACAGATCTAGTGCAAATCTGAGGTACGAGCAGGCAGATCTAGCAGATCTGGGGTACCAACAAGTACATCTAGCTGATCTAAGGTACCCGCAAACAGATCTAGTGCAGAATCGAGGTATTGGTGGACAAATCTAGTGCAAATTTGAGGTATCAGCAGGCAGATCTATCAAATTTGAGGTACCAGCAAGCAGATCTTGCAAGTCAAAGGACCAACAGACAAATCTAGTGCAGATCTAAGTGTCCAGCAAGCAAATCTAAGCAAATCAGCAGAGGGTTTCTTCAGGGCCTAAGTTGTCAGGTTTGTTGTATTTGTACTTTTCCTCAATGGATCATTTTCCTAGTAAGGGAGACCTTGTAAGCTTGGAGTCATTATAAAAGAAAAGATGATTTGAAGGGCAAAATTTATGTGTGCATGTGTGAAATTTGGTTTCCAATTTTGCTTCCCCTGTATTATTCCCAACCAGTATATTTTTTTCTATGTTGTAATTTATTTATCAGCAAGGAAAAGCACAAGGTAATAATTTATCTAGGTTCTAGGGATTAGAAAATTAACATTGTAAGAGCTTTCACTCTTTGAGGGAGGCCAATTTCAGATACGCAGCAATTTGTGCAACAAATCTGGTTACATTTGCAAGGAAATCTTTGCAGATCTATAAACCAACAGCGAAATTTTTGTGGGTGCTTGAAGGACTAAAACAAATTCTTCAATTTATTATGCTTGAAGGACTAAAACAAATTCTTCAATTTATTATGCTTGGAGGACAAGGCACATTTTTCAACGGTTTAAAACTGGAAGATGGCAGCAACAGTCTCAGGTTTGAAGACAAGTTGTATGGAGCATCTAACTTCTTGTCATGAAATGATGACTTTTCCAGGAAAAATTGGATCTTTTTTATGAAGACCAAGGATTAGGCCTCTAGTCAGTTCGAGGAGTTTTTGGCCCAAGTGGAGAACCAGAAAAGGAAGAGGATCAAGGTCTTGAGGTCAGATAATGGGGGAGAGTACACCTCCAATGACTTCAAGGAAGTTTCCAAACTTTATGGCACTAATGAGGAACGTCATTCAAGAGACAGCAGACCAACATGTATATGAGGATGCCATGATGCAAGATGATGTGTGGGACATTGTGCCAGGATCAGAGGGGCAGCGAGTTCCAGGTGGCTCTTCCAGAAGTACCTTCCTCGTACCTTCCTCGCTAAGAGGGAGTGCTGATGTTTGTAGCATCAGAGAGGTACTAATGCTCTAGTGCTTGAATCACGAAGGATTGTGACTCAAGGGGATCATCCACTTGGGAGCAAAGAAGGATTTTTGCTCAAGTGCTTGAGTTACAAAGGATTGTGATTCAAGGGGATCTCAGGAAAGGTGAAGGGATTTCATCTAGAGATCAAGGCCAAAGGTGGAAAGTGCAAAGGTGCAGCAAGAGGAGAAAACCCAGAAGCCGAAAATCTAAGGACAGATTTATGCGTAGAACCAACAGGCAGATCTAGTGCAAATCTGAGGTACCAACAGACAGATCTAGTGCAGATCTACGGTACCAGCAGGCAGATCTAGCAAATCCGCGGTACTAGCAGGTAGATCTAGCATATCTGAGGTACCAACGGACAAATATAGAAGATCCGAGGTACCAACAAACAAATCTAGTGTAGATCTAAGGTACCAGTGGGCAAGTATAGCATATCTGAGGTACCAACGAACAAATCTAGCAGATCTGAGGTACTAGCAAACAAATCTAGTGCAAATCTGAGGTACCAACGGGCAGATCTAGCAAATCGGAGATACCAGTAGGTAGATCTAGCAGCTTTGAAGTATTAACCGATAGATCTAGCGCAGAGCTAAGGTACCAGTCGACAAATCTAACTGATCTGAGGTACCATCGAAAAAATCTAGAGCAAATCTGAGCTACCAACAAGCAAATCTAGTAGATTTGGGGTACCAACAGGTAGACCAAGCATATCTCAAGTACCAGCGGACAAATCTAGTGCAGCGTCGAGGTACTCATGGACGGATCTATTGCAGATCCGAGGTATTAGCAGGAAAATCTAGCATATCCGAGGTACCAGAAGGCGGATCTTGCAGATACGAGGATCAGTAGGCAGATCTAGTGTAGATCTGAGTGTCCAGCAAGCAGATCTGGGCAGATCGACAGAGGGTTTCTTTAGGGCTGAAGTTGTTAGGTTTGTTGTATTTGTATTTTTCCTCAGTGCACCATTTTCCCGATCAGGGAGCCCTTATAAGCTTGGAGTCATTATAAATGAAAAGTTGATTTGAAGGGCAGAATTTCTATGTGAATGTGTGAAGTTTGGTTTCTAATTTTGCTTCCGTTGTTTTATTTCCATCCAATATATTTTATTTTATGTGCTATAATTTATTTATCAGCAAGGAAAAACACAAGGTAGTAATTTATCTAGGTGTTGGGGATAGTGAGAGAGTTTTTCAACACTAAATGAACCCCACCACAATAAAAAATTGGGGTATAAACCATACAATATGCAGGAACACAAAGTACTTTTCACTGTCTTTTCATATTCACAAATACATTAGTGTACAAATTGAAGAAGATGAAAAGTAGTGAAAGATGGCCTTTTATCTATTATGAATGTCATTTCTTGCAAATAATCGTTGGTAGTTTCCATCCATGTCCAAGCCTACATCTATCTACAACAAGGTGTGCCAAGGTAGCACCAAAAAAATAAAGGTAACCAAAACTTTGCATAGTGCATTTAGGTCACAATGTCGAACATTTCAATAAAGATTTTATGCATCCCCAAGACAATGCCATCTTGCTACTTTGATTCGCAACTAGACTATAGAAGATTGTTATCACAAAATCTAGCACTTGTGTAAAGCCTTCACAAGATGCTTGACTAGTGTAACATATGGAATTAATTGCCACTATCACCTAAGCAAGTACTTCTCTTGTTTTAGTCAACGATAGAGGTCCAACACAAGGGAGGCTTCCCTAGCAACCACAAAGGATCCTATAGCAAGCTAAAGGCAAGTCTATGGCCCCCTGTCTTGGTTGTCTGATTAGCTAGGTCAAGGTTAAGGGCAAAGTCAAGATGAGTTAGACAAAGCAAGTTGATTGTGCGTGTGTGAGGGGTGTTACTAAGACAACCAATGATGTTTATTAAGCTAAGAGAGTAAATTAAATGCCCCGAAACACTAGCTATCAAAAGAAGAATAAAGATTGTAATAAAACTTGTAAGGAATGCAAGGTACTTGATCACGTGACAAGCATAAAACAGCAGCAATAAATCAGCAACAAAGCTATGGAAGATATGAAAAATACCAAGTAAAAGATTTATAAACCATTAGCCAAATACCAAGTAAAAGACTTAAAAACCATTAACTAATGATTGCTTGAAAGAAAGAGCTTTTAACTATGTTATGTAGATGCAATATGACAAGCCCTAATGGCTGAAAATGCAATTATTGCAGCAATAATGATATTAGACAAGGAATCTAAGCTAAGATGCAAGACGTTAGACTAGTAGTGATAGTAAATGAAGATGAAATGCACGAGTCCTAAACTAACATAAGACTTTGAGAAGGAAAGAGCTAAATTAGGGTTTAGTATCACTTGCAACAAGAAAGAGACTAGTGTTGTCTTAAATCCTTGGGCATATGGAGTCAATGCAACCTTCAACGAAGTAAAAGGTAAAGAAACGTTAAGGGTTAAATTCTAGGGGGATATACAATCACAATCCCTAGGTTTAATCCTCTAGGAGAACAATATTAGGGGAATCCACAATTACAATCCTTAATGTCAACCTAGGTTTCTATGACTTTTTGCAAGAGATGCAAGTGGAACAACAAGTTCAAACCCTAGAGTTGTACAATCACAACCTCTATGATCTTACCAACAAAGACAAGTTTAGGGGATGTACAATCACAACCATAAATTTGACCTTGTATGCTTTAGCATGCTTAAGATAATAATTAACAAGGGGATGCACAACTACAATCCTTCTAGGGTTTTCCAACAAAATTATCCAAGGAAACAAGAGAACATGCAACTTATTCACAATTAGATAAAGCATTCACCAAAAATACCAAGAATAAACACAATAACTTGTAAAGAACACTTACTATACCAAGTCGCTATGCATGAGGAAACCATAATTTCATGAACCATCCACCAAAACAAGACAAAGTATCCACAAGACTATCCTCCAAGAGGTGCGCATAAGTACTCCATGATGAGAAAAGAAGATAAGAGACAAATAGAAGTGATTCTCCACAACTGTGAGTTATGATTTGTCAATGAGGAAGAGCTAGCCTTCTTATATGACACAACCCTAGCGCTCTAAACCCTTAAAGCCCCTAAAAACATAAAGTATCCATGATACAAGTTGCATAGGTCAAGGTCGACCCCCAAAATAGCCTCCAACATAAAGATAACATCAAATACATCAAAACGTCCCCTCAAAAGAGACAC
>ML811883.1:27665-41508 GCA_009831015.1 Picea engelmannii | reverse complement strand
TGACTTGTCTTCTAGGGTTATTAACCAATTAATTAGGGTTTCTTCTTGCTTCCCGGAATATTCTATTCTCGTCAGGTTTACACGTGGAGGTAAATACCTCCGACAGCTACCAGAATATCAACATAGCAAGTGTCTCATCATAATCTTCTCCCTCTTGCTAAGAGAATCCTCGAGCCACAGATCAAGCTTTGTGCATCTCTATGCTGCCATCTGCAGCATGCTTGATTATGTAGATCAACTTGGAAGTCACCGCTGACTTCACTTCTGGTTTCAAAACCAAGGCAAGAATCCATATCCCAGTCCTTCTAACTGGCTTCCTCCTTTATCACTGAAACAAGGGAATCCTCCCAGAAGGTCTCATATCTCCTCGAAGCCTCTTAAGCTTCGATCTAGTTTCATGTTTGTCAGTCCAGGAAGACGTCTCTCTCTCCCATCTGAATCTGAGGAGGAATACTTTATGAATTAAAGTCTCTAAACAACTGACTCTCTCTGAGATCGGGCTCACTTTGAGTCTGCATGCTCCTATGAATTGTCTTGGGGAGGTTGCTCCTCCCTACTGGATCCAGAGCACTGACTCCCTCTGAATTCTAGTTCCTTCTGAGCTGGTACTTGATGGGGTCGCCTGCCTCACCACTGGTGGAGCCATGTGCTCCTTCTCATGATATGGCTCATCAATGCCATATTTTTGTATCCCCCTTTGCATCCTGCAAAGTATCACGGGACCATGCTAGTCTCTTCCTGGTTACTATAATGATTCTGGGTAGGCCCTTCTGGCTTTACTGACTCTTCCTAGTGCACTAAAGAGTGATCAACTGAATAGATCTCCATATGAGATACTCTGTGTCTGCAAAGGTATTCTTTTTGCCAAAAGGTTCTAACTTCGTCATTCTCTCCTCCATTACATTGATGTGCACAACTCTGTCTGGATAGTCCGCTCCATGTCTTAACTAGAGACCATCTAAATTGTTGCTTCATGCTATATGTGCACTTGTCTAAGCTCATATGTCCATCGTCCAAGGTCCAAGAGTTGTGGAAATGTGCCCCAGGGTATGTCCAATCGTCACATGACCCAAAGCTCTCCATCATATGTGCAACATTCTTTGTACAACGTCTTGGGTATCATTGTATAAACATCCTCCAATGACCATGACAAGGTGCATCATGATCAAGCAGAGTCCACAAGAACCACGTAAGCAATTAACCACGTAAGCAATTCACTTAGGTATCATCTTCAAACTTCCCATTAGCTCAAGACTTTATGCAATTTGACAAGTTTAGATATCAGAGGACCATCAAAAGACACAATTAGGTGTGCAAGTATCTAGGTAAAGGGATAGTTTCCAGAAAACCCATCAAAGTATAAGTAGAGTGACAATGTGGCATAGGGTTAACTTCATGGTTATAGAGTCATTGACATGCAAGGTAACCGTACTCTGTCCATCTCCATGAGCGCCTTTGTAGAGGGAGCGCTTGCTACTTGAGATACCCTTTCACCACTAGTGTGTGTATTCAAAACCCCTTTCTTGCCTTTTGATATTCTTTTATTGCTTTTACAAGTCCCCCTTTAAGGTTTGAAGCATTCATTATTTTTCTTACTAGGATTAAGTCCCTTTCATTGATATGCATTTAATGCATTAGGACTAGGGGCGATCGCCTCATAGAGAGGGGATAGAGCTCAAGCTAACCTTTGGCTTTTGTCTTGGTCATTTATTATCCCATCATTTCCTCTTTCTTTTATATCATGCTTTCTTTTTTATTCATTTTTTCTAGCAACCGCATCAACCTCGACATTCTAGCCCTTCTTCTCATAGGAGAATGAACCACAAGCCTTTTTAGTGTACATGTAACAGCCATTACCAAAATATAGGACATTGTGGAAGGCCCCAGGATGAAAAGTGTTAATTATGAAAGGGAGTAATACCCCTATTCCCCAAGAGTGACCACATTGGACGAGGATAGAAATGATGACCACCAAGGTGAAACAAGGCAAAAAGCATAACTTCCAAGCAATCATGATCCATTATCTGACTTCAACCTATGATCCTCACCTAAATGCCTAATGCATTAAATATGACACTTTACATGAAACAATGACTAGTGTACCTTATGTGTGTTGATCCCATGTTAGCACACTTTTCCAACCTCCAATTGAGTTGATAAATCTGATATTTCAACAATGAAAAAATGGCTAATCAGAGTAAAGCCCCAAATTGTCACGAGCTAGACCCCTCTCCGTTTGGGCTGGTGCTTGTCAGCCTTAGGGGGGAGTCCCTACGGTGATTTGTTGTCTTAAGGTCTGATTTTCTGCAAAATAAGACAAAAAACAGTGGTTGTAATGTCTTGGACAACGTGTTAATTCCGCCCAAGACGTGGGGAAAAAGATAGTTTTTTGCTTCAAGGGATCCTGCACGGTTAGCACAAGAGAAATAGAAAGAAATAGAACGAGAAAACTACTCATAAGATAGCTAAATCACAACGAATAGTAGTGAACTACTTAATCAATTACAAGAATTAAACCAAATACCAACAAGAAGAAACGTTCGACACAAACACAAAACTTATTTATTATCGGCTTGTCAAAGGATTGATTGCACCCCAATCAACCAATCCACAACCGATACAATGATCACCCTTACTCAAGAGAAAGTAGCTAGCCTATAGAATGAGAGAGAAGAGAGAGAGAAAAGAAAGATAGAAAGAATATGTGTTGCTCCCACAAAAATCCGACCAATATCACATGTAGAAGCCTCCAATATATAGGATGAGAGGCACAAATCCCAAGAGAGAACCAAGACGATGCATGGAAGGCTATAGGAGGAAAGTAAAGGCGTATGTGTGCATGAGGGAGAAAGGAAAACATGTGTATGGGTAAGAAAAGTTAAATGGGGGATGAAGAAGCATGCGCATGGAGTGAACTAGAGATAAGGTGAGATAAGTCAACATGAGAGAGTGTGAGGAATAGTTAAGTGAAGGAGTGGCCCATGTATGAGGATAAAAGGGAGTTAATGTATGGAAATAGATATAATGGTGAGTGAAGTGAGGGATAAAGTGAGTTAAGTGAGGGACAAGATAAGTTAAGTGAAAGTAAGAGTGACTTTAGTGTTTGGTTAACGAAGACACATCAACACATGCCAATTATGCATGCACTGGCCAAGGAAGAGGAATTCGCCTTATTTTTTAGGGATTTTCCTAAATTTTAGGAAATTAGCGTTTAAAAGCAATTTAAGGGGGATTTTGAGAAATTAATGCATGGAAAGTAAAAAGGTGATAAGTGAGAAAAAGTTAGCCTTGACTGGCTAAACTTTCTCCATGGAAGTGCCACCTCATCCTATGCGTCCTCTTCTCTATAACTAATTCTTCATTTAATGCTCACGCCTTGAAAAATGCGCCCTTGGTCAAATGATGTCATGTAGATGGTACATCACCCTAAAACTCTACCAAACCTCAGAATTCTTAGCCTGCCACTTGCCACTTCTAAAGATGACGACCACTGCTAAAAACAGAAGTTTCCAAAAATAGTTGTCCAGTCCCAAAAATTTAAAACTAGTCGAAACTCATCCAAACTTTCTAGAATTGTCCAAAATGAATGGAGACCACCACCATGTGTCCAATGTCTAAAAATAAACACTGTTAAAAATAGAAAGTTCATGCATGTCAACGTTATCATACTCATCAGATTCAATTTTTCGAGAGTATTCCAAATCCGCAATCAGAATTGGCATGTGAGCCCTGGTGCTCAACCTGCTAAAAATAGAAATATGTGACAAATCATCCCGGAAAGGATCCAAAACACTCAAAATGTCTCAAGGAGCCATACTGCTTGCTCAAAATCTGAACCTAGGGCCCGGATATCATATACCTAAAAATAGAAAGTTCTTGCATTTTGCCCGGAAAAGTGTTATCGAGCCTACAATCATGCAAGGACCATCCCTGTATGCTCATAACTACTCCAAACTGTCAAATGACCCATTCAAACCGTGTCTCCTAAAAAGTAGGGACAACTACTGTGTGTAAACATCTCTCTCAAACGCATGGGAAACCAAGCTAACTCTAATTTTGAACAAAACAACCATGTATCGATCATATACTTTTCTCTGATGGGAACCAACCTCTTGCTCAACACAAGTGCTAAACTCTGGGAGAATCTCATAATGCCAGCAAAACTAGTGCATGTTGGCTCTTAACCCTCTAGGTTTTCAAGGGTGAAAATCTAGGGGTTAACAATGGCAACTCAAGGGGACGAGATCCCCCTATGGGATGTCGAGAACCATAAGAATCTCTATGTTTGTAAAACTGAACTAATTCCCTGTGAGAACTCTATAAGATATACCAATGATGCTCTATGAGAAACTGAAAAGATATGTACCAAAATATACCCCCTGTAAGTGTGTGGAAGAAGAGAAGGCCCTGTAAGCTGACCAAGAAAATCTTGTAAGCTGACCTGTGATACCAAAGCCTATCCAATGGGCCATGGACGAGTTGTCTTCATCCAGTTGTTTCTGTGCAGCTTGAGTTTGTCGTTTAGATAACGCAAGGGGGGATATCGGTCATGGCTTTCACTCTTGAATTGGACCTGGACTTGATAGGGATTAGGGCGATTTTGACCATCGACGTGCTTTCGTTTGGACTCATGCGACTGATCTTTAGTGGATTTCTTATCGTTTTATCGAGTTGGTCGGAACACTCTCGTCATAACAATGGCTTATGTAGGAACATCACTTCTAGGAACATATACAGATGCATCCCACTGAAACACAAGGGGTCTCATCCAAATCCGCTACCTGCTACCACCCAAAATGTATACTCCTCCCTACGGTAAATGTATTGATGCTGACACAAGGGAGAGAGTCACTTAATCAAATGTCAATAATGAAAACACATTTCAAGTGCGACAAAACACCACCAATAATGACAATGGGTCCTAAGGTACGAGCACAATCTGTCACTGTGAAATATTTTCTGAAGTCGAACAGTGACAAGGGTCATCCAATCAAGGCCCAATGATACTCACCCTTATCAAATGCGAGATAACCACCAATGAGGCTAATGACTACCAAGGTGCTCTACTTCTAGGTCATCCATAGATAATGGTGTCAAAGTCCATACAGGATGACCTACTGAAAAAAAAGAGCAATGATGTCTCTCTTCCCTTAGCGCGAAGTGATAACTCAAGAAGATCAAGATGCAGAACTAAGTACAATATCCCTATTGTTGAATGGAGGGGGCAACTGACTCAAAGCATAGGACTCAATGATAAGAGATGAGACAAGACATAAGATGACTCAAGACACTCCTATGTCTCCTCAAACTACCCATCCTAAAGGCTCAATGCTTCAAGAAACAATGACAAAACGGGACCCCCATCCAGGCTCACTCTAATGATAGACACAAAGGCTCGACATGCGAAAGATAGACATTCAAATTTTGACCCAGGAAAGCACTAGTGGACAACCATTTATTTATGAAAGGAAAGACACACAAGAAACAACCAGATGTTTATATAACTAGGAAAAAATCAACGACACTTATGCAAAGACTAAAACAAATAACTGAAGGGAAAGACACTGCAAGGAAAATGTAAGTTGTTGTCCTAAAATCTGCAATAAGTCAATAAGAAGGAAATACTTAAGTGACAATGCGGAAAGGGAAAGACAACTACCCTAGACCCAAAAAAAATCTACCTCAAAGTTGCCATGATTAAATCATCATACTCAAAGGTCCAATGTAACCATGCAGCCAAATGATCAATTCGATGGGAGAGGTCAACAGAGTTAACCTTCCAAGGGGACCAATCGTGAAATCTCGTATGACCCAAAGTTGCCTTGATGTACTTGCTAGTGAAGGCATAGTTGAAGGTTGTTGGGTGATTGAAGGTTGTTGGTTGGGGTTTAGAACACAGTATTTCAACAGTAATAAGAGTGAATGAATGACAGCCAAAACTCTTAGAATATACCTGATGAAATACCTCCATCATTTTGAGCTCGACCGGGTCATGATGAACTCCGATATCCAAGTTCTGATCAACCTCAGGATCCTAAAGAACAACCTCGGGATGAGGAATCGTAGGCAAAGTGTAAGGGACATCATCCTCTAGCTGAACCAAAAGTGGCTCCTCCTGTTGTAATGGTGTCTGATCAAGTTGTTCTTGGACCACTGTTGTGATAGGTAAGGATGAAGCCTCTACTAATATGGGCACGAATGAAATATCTCGTTGACTGATCTCTACTTGGTTAACATGTGGTTCCTCCTCTTGAAACTTTTCATCCTCTTGAAATTTTTCATCTTCACTAATGGAAGGAACCAATGAACACTCTTGAGTATTAAAATCTTCACCCTCATCTTCTTGGAACTCTGCATTTGGGTCAAGTGGTACAGTTATCGGTTCCTAATCATCTAAAGCCTAAAGGACCATCATCCTGCTCATCTATAGAAACTTGATGACATAAAAGGTTCTCTTCTATAGCAACCAGTTTTTCTTGCAATGCTCAAGCTATTGAGAAGAGAGGAGCTGGTATGTCTCCATTGTAGCGTTCCTCTATCATATCAAAAAGTCCCTGTAGTCTCTAGGCACATGTAACGAAAGAAGTTGCGTCATTTCCATCATAGTTTTCTAGAATAGCTTGTTGATATTATGGTAGCTTCGAGAGGTATGAACCTCTATTGTGACCTATGACGAGATTAGAATATTCCGGAAGGAAGCAAAGAAATGAATGTAACCCTAGACGAGATGTCAACTGAAGAAAGATAAATAATATGAATTAATTAGTACCCAGAAGGAGAAGTCGGCCCAGGCAAGTCTACCAGAAATATTATAAATACAAGGCGCCAGTCTCTCATTTGTCACATTCACAGAATTGCAGAAGTCACTTGTGCGCACTGCAGTCTGGCAGTTTTGTGCGCAAGTTCTGGGGAAGGTGTTGCACCAGTTTCTGGGTTGGACTATCTGATCAGCTTTGGTTACTTTCTTGTTTGGCTATTGATTGCTACCAGGATTCTTCTCTGTCAAGGTCAAGGTGCTCGGAGGGTGGCTTCGGCCTATGGTTGGGTGACAAGGGTATTGTCAATGGTAAAACGAGCACAATCCTTAATATTCTAACATAGCTAACATTCCCTGCAATTCTTGCAAAATCGCAAGGATTTCCTGCTCAACCATTGGTAGGACCTTACCAAATGAAACATGGATCGAGGTAAACTCGTAGGTTGCAAGATTATCCTGTTTGTCTGACCATCTTTCAACAAAATTCTCTTGGAACGAATCCCATCCATCAATTGAGGCATCTGAAAGGGATTTGTACCATGCGTGTGCCTCCCCCTCGAGGGTCGACACAAACGTCCTCATCGCCACATCCTCATGCTCCACCTCAAAATCATCCAATAATCTAGAAAAAGCAGCCAAGTGATCCTCAACTGGTTGTCTCGACCTGCCTACAAACAAAGGTATGCATTTAAGCCATTTACGTGTAGGTAAGACATGAGGATAGTCTGGAAATGCAACAAAACTCAATGGATCAAAAGGAAAGAATCGCCACCTTACTAGTGGCCTTATAGTTGCGGCCATATTGTTAATCTCGAATAGAAAAAAATAAAGTTGCAACCTTACTAGCTTGAGATGAAAATAAAACCAAAGGTGAAGGTGTCGAAGTTATACTCACCATAGTGATCGTCGAAAGTAACTTACCAAAGAACTCATATATGCTTACCAACTTCGAGAGGACTTCTTAGTGAAAGGGTAGTCTTCTCCTGGGAAAGATGTTAGATTTTTTCAAGCTCGTAACTAGACCTTGTGAGGGAATCGAAACCGAAAGATCTTCTTGTGTAAGTCCCCTGTTGAGTCGTCCCTGTATCCTATGGAGCCGTTAGGTGAGTCAAATAAAATATAACAAAAATAAAAACTCACCATTGTCGTTGTCAACAAGGCTTGCGCTCCCTGGCAACGACGCCAATTTGTTAGCACACCTTTCCACCCTCCAAATGAGCTGATAAATGTGATATTTCAGCGATGAAAAAAATGCCTAATTAAAGGAGCAAAGCCCCAAATTGTCACTGGATAGGCCCCTCTTTGTTTGGGCCGGTGCTTGCCAACCTCAAGGGGGAATCCCTAGGGTGATTTGTTGTTGTCATAAGGTCTGATTTTCTGCAAAATAAGACAAAAAACAGTGGCTGTAATGTCTTGGACAGCATGATATTCCGCCCAAGACGTGGGGAAAAAGATAGTTTTTTTGCTTCGAGGGATCCTGCAAGGTTAGCACAAGAGAAATAGAAAGAAATAGAACGAGAAAACTACTCATAAGATAGCTAAATCACAGTGAATAGTAATGAACTACTTAATCAATTGCAAGAATTAAATCAAATACCAACAAGAAGAAAGGTTCGACACAAACACAAAACTTCTTTATTATCGGCTTGTCAAAGGGTTGATTGCACCACAATCAACGAGTCCACAACTGGTACAATGATCACCCTTTCTCAAGAGAATGTACCTAGCCTATAGAATGAGAGAGAAGAGAGAGAGAGATGAAAGATAGAAAGAATATGTCCTGCTGCCACAAAAATCCGACCAATATCACATGTAGAAGCCTCCAATATATAGGATGAGAGGCACAAATCCCAAGAGAGATCCAAGACGATGCATGGTAGACTATAGGAGGAAAGTAAAGGAGTATGTGCGCATGAGGGAGAAAGGAAAACATATGTATGGGTAAGAAAAGCTAAGTGAGAGATGAAGAAGCATGCGCATGGAGTGAACTAGAGAGAAGGTGAGCTAACTCCACATGAGAGAGAGTGTGAGGGACAATTAACTGAAGGAGTGGCGCATGTGTGAGGATAAGAGGAAGTTAATGAATGGAAATTGAGATAATGGTGAGTGAAGTGAGGGATAAACTGAGTTAAGTGAAGGAAAGGAAAAGTTAAGTGAAGGTAAGAGTGAGTTGACGGTTTCGTTAACTAAGACACATCAACACAAGCCAATTATTCAGGGACTAGCCAAGGAAGAGGAATTCGCCTTATTTTTAAGGAATTTTCCTAAATTTTGGGAAATTAGTGTTTAAAAGCAATTTAAGGGGATTTTTGGGAAATTAATGCACGGAAAGTGAAAAGGTGATAAGTGAGGAAAACTTAGTGAGAAAAGTTAGACTTGACTGGATAAACTTTCTCCATGGAAGTGCCACCTCATCCTATGTGTCCTCTTCTCTTTAATTAATTCTTCATTTAATTCTCATGCCTTGGAAAATGCACCCTTAGTCAAATGATGCCATGTAGATGCCACATCACCCTGAAGCTCTGCCAAATGTCAGAATTCTTAGCCTGCCACTTGTCGCTTCTGGAGGTGATGACCACTGCTAAAAATAGATGCTTCCAAAAATAGTTGTTCGGTCCCAAAAATTTAAAACTTAGTGAAACTCATCCAAACTTTCTAGAATTGTCCAAGATGACAAGGAGACCACCACCATGTCTCCAATGTCTAAAAATAGACACTGCTAAAAATAGAATGTGCTCGCATGTCAATGATATCATACTCATCGGATTTAGTTTTCTGAGAGGATACCAAATCCGCAGTCAGAATTGACATGTGATCCCTGGTGCTCAACCTGCTAAAAATAGAAATATGTGACAACTCATCCTGAAAAGGTTCCAAAAGACTCAAAATGTCTCAAGGATCCATACTGCGAGCTCAGAATCTAAATCTAGGGCATGTTGCTCAAACTACTAAAAATAGAAAGCTCTTGCATGTCGCCCAGAAAAGTGTTATCAGGCCTACAACATGCAAGGACCATCCCTGTATGCTCAGAACTACTCCAAACTATCAAATGACCCACTCAAACCATGTCTCCTAAAACGTAGGGACACCTATTGTATGTAAACATCTCTCTCAAACACGTGGGAAGCCAAGCTAACTCTAACTCTGAACAAAACAACCATGTATCGATCATATACTTGTCTCTGATGGGAACCAACCTCTTGCTCAACACAAGTGCTAAACTCTGGGAGAATCTCATAATGCTAGCCAAACTAGTGCACGCTAGCTCTTAAACCTCTAGATTTTCAAGGGTGAAAATCTGGGGGTTAACACCACCATCATCAGATGAACCATGTTGATCAAGTGAAATGAGTTGAGTTGGATGAGGGGGGAGGTATCTAAGAGGTTGTTCTCTGTGGAGAATACTGGTCATCATCATCGAGATCACCGACTTCATTGCGGGCCATGAGACATGATCTCCTCTAGTTACCCCTAGCTGAGACGGGGCAACAAAGACAAAAGGTCATGGAATAAATTCTCAATAAGACGTTTCCTCCAATCATGGACTTCATTGATCTCTTAACTCTTTTCCAAGTTAAAGAACCACAATAGATAGTTGATCTATTGATTCTCTCCTCCAAGTAACTCATAGTTTTTAAAACCGGAACCGAACATCAAACCGATCACCTATCAACTCGGAATCGAATCAGAACTAGATCAAACCGAACTGATTTGATTTCAACGACTCGGTTCAATAAAAAATACATTAAATAATTAAATTTTAATGAAAATAATTATTTTAAAGCTTCCAAACCATGATTCCAAACCATTAGAGACAAAATATGCAAAGTTTACTCATCTATATACCATGTAAGGGTGTATATATCAAAGTGGCACCAAGTGCAATACATATCAACAACAAAGTACATAATCAGTGAGGCTCTAAATGGCCTCTACAGTCCATAAAACATGCAAGAACTACAATCTACTAATCTACTACATAATACATATCATTGATCAACATGATCAATCATCAAACTCATCACCATTGCTAGGAATGGGATCATCATCAGCAGCTATGCCAGCTACAAAATCATCCTCTAACTAAGAGTCTCCAGGCTCCTCGTTCTCCTTCAAACTTCAAAAACTTAAAACGCTCAAACGATATGATAAATGAGTGATATGTGAGATGGTGAGGTAAGTAGGGGGTCGTGGGTTGTAAAAATAGATTGTGTGTAGGGTTAGATGTTAGGCTAGGTTTTAGATTAATTTATTTTTTTGTTTTTTAAATATTTTAAGTCTGTTGTTGTCCTCGGGTGGGTCCAACATCAAACCGGACGAGCAAAAAAGGAACTAGTCGGTTCGACCGGTTTGGTATCAAACCGGCTTCGGCCCGACCGATTTGATACCAAACCGAGCACTAGTCCAGTTTGAAGACCAGTTTGTTTCCCCTGTGCATCAAACCGGCCAATTTACCAGTCCAATATCTTTTCGTCCCGGTTTTAAAAACTAAGCCTCCAACACATATGGAACCATCCCTCAAGTAGCCATCACCCTCAAGTATCCTCGTATTGAAGGAGAATTTACCTAGACAACTACCCATATTGCTTCACTATCAACGTCAAAATTCCATTAAATCGTCGAAGACAACCACCCATACTAAGAATCTCCCATTGAGTATTCTTACCCTCATATTGAAGGTAGAAATCATAGCCTAGTATTAAGGCAAAGAACTCGTTAGATAACAATCCATCTTGAGAAACCCTTTCTAAGGTTTACCCTAACTAGAGGACTATCATAGAAACTACCATTTAAGCAACTAGTCATCATTTGCCACCAATATTGCACTTGTCATCAACAATAGTACTGTGAAACATGTCTCACCATTTTCTTCCTTCTTTGTTTCATTGGGAAATAAAACTTTCATTTTTTTATTATCTCATGTGGTTATAACAAATTCATTCATGCTTGAATTGGTGCACATCCTTTGTGCCTCAAGACAATTTCAAACTAGTCTCCATACTCCACACAAGTTACAATCTCTAGGTGACAGCTTCCGGGTGAGAGCACTGCCCCTTCCTTGCACTTTGCTCCTCAAAGGAGATTGCT
Organism: Picea engelmannii; assembly: GCA_009831015.1. NCBI lineage: Eukaryota > Viridiplantae > Streptophyta > Pinopsida > Pinales > Pinaceae > Picea > Picea engelmannii. Next base: position 29,663 of record ML811883.1, on the reverse strand, counting down.
TCTACTTCTGCAAGCTTCCTTCCTAGATGACAATGTTGTTGGTTCTCTAATACTTCTTTGCTCCTCTACTCCGTTGGCATTTCCATCAATCATGTACCCCCTTTCAATTATTCTCTTGATGCACCTAACCACCTCTCCCAGCAAAGAAGTGTTGAGCAGGGAGGTGTTGAAGATTTTCCAGGTCCTAACAAGCTACCAACTAGGTCTGTCTTTGACCTCAAGTTGGCTCTAAGTTTCAACTGTCTAACAATGGTTTGTTGTTGTTTTAGGACAGCAAACTGTTCAGTACTTCTTCGTTGTTCCGTTACGGTTACATAGGCCAAATGGGTGCTCTAGCATGTAGTTTTGTCACAAGATGTTAGCACATGCATACCATAAGCTATATAACACACCTAGAGATCTTTTGGAGCTGAAATAATGTTGTTCTAAACCTGATACAATAGCAGGTTGTCTCAAGCTGCAACACAAGTCCAAGAGTGAGAGATGCGCCCAAGCATGGTGCGCCCTCCTCAAATATAGCTCTGTCCTCTGAAATGAAGCACCCTTGCTCCCTGAAGCTCTGATGGAGAAACCCTTGCACCACAATGTGCTCTCGTGTGTTGCCTCTCCACTGAAACTGTCCTCAAGGCAATCTGACCACTGCAAGACCTCCCTCCTAGTTGTGCGCCCTCCTCCTAGCAAGAACAACTCCAGAAAATAAGTTGGGCTCTAAGCCTTCATGAGCCCTCCATGAAATGAGGCACCCAAACTCTCCTCTCCCAATGCTTCCATCCTCATCCCCTTGCCCTTCTCCAAACTCCTTTGGTGAACATACAAGTGAATAAATGAGCTCTCCTTTGCCCTTGCGCCCTCCTTAAGGATGCATAAGGAAACCTAATAAATGGGTGGCTGAGATCATCTCATCTCATCCTAAGTCAATGGTTGAGATCATCTCAAGTAAATCTCAACTCAAAACCCACTTTACTTAAGGTTCCATAGTTTCACTTTATGTCCCTTAATTCACCCACAAAGTGAATTAATTGTCATTTTAGGCTAAAATGACCAAATTTCACTTTTGACTTAAATCTCCTAAGTCAAAGTGAAATTAGACATAAAGTACATAATACAAGGTACAAAGTACTTCCCACATGTGTTTAGAATCTCACAAACACAAGGAGACCACTTTCCAAGGTACCCAAATCTCAACACTCCTCTACTCTGTTTGCATTTCCATCAATCATGTCCCCCCTTTCAATTATTCTCTTGATGCACCTAACCACCTCTCCCAGCAAAGAAGTGTTGAACAGGGAATGAGAAAGGACATTTACAAGGAGTACTCAAGGGTCGCCTAGATTTCCCTTGCCAAGGAACTCGATCCTATTATGGCTTTCTATTTTGAGCACTTCTTGTGATTAAGGGATGGCCCTAATACGATATCTGCATATACTCAAAGACACTCAATGCACAACCTCAAGATTCCATTACACCAGTTCACAATTTATTCACATCGGCTTTGAGTTGAGCCTAGCCAACACATTCCATGATTAGAAGAAAGTGTACGGTTTGTCACCTATAAGACACCAAGTCAAAGGTCCACCTTATCTTCTAGTGCTAGGTATACCATTAGAGCAAAGAAAGATCCCATTACATCTACAAAGATTCAAGGATGCCTAGCTCTGCTCTTGAGGGAGGTACTTCAGCTCAAAAGACGGATTTTACAAAGTCCAGCTACGACAAACCTTGTTAGAATAGCAACATCATTCTTCCCTGCAATCTTGATGACAGAGGAGCATAGGTGATCTCTAAAACCATGTGGCATCAACTTCTACATAGATGAACCTTTCATCCACGCTAGATCGAGAGCTAACATATCAGTTATTACTAGGGCTTCTTTGAGGCTTCAAGCACCACGCAACTCTCAGCTCAGATCCCGCCAAACTGACACACTTCCTAACTCCATGAGATTGCAAAGTCAAACCTATCCCACACAGTGTAGTACCCATCAAAGTTCCATCACCA
>ML811883.1:9866-24947 GCA_009831015.1 Picea engelmannii | reverse complement strand
TTGTCCTCCAAACCGTTATCACAGGATTTGTACTTGTGCAAATCCCTCCGCAAGATGTCAATCTTGTGTAACAATTATAAGTATATACCATTGTCACCTAAGCAAATACTTCCCTTGTTTTAGTGAAGGAAAGAGGTCCAACACAAGGGAGGCTTCCCTAGTGACCTCAAGGGATGTTATAGCAAGCTAAGGCAAGTCTATAACCCCCCTATCTTAGTGGCTCAATAGATTAAGCTAGGTCTAGGAGAGGTGAAGGGAAAAATTGGTTTGAATGAGGTAATTGGTCAACCTATGTGAGACAAGAAACTTTTCAACGCATAAAATCATCAATTACTGAGTTATATTGTATATCAATCACCTTTAGACACTAGATAACAAGTAAAATTTATTGTTGTTGTAAAATTGCAATAGTTAACTAGGCTTTATCAGCAATGAGTAAATCAACCCATAAAATTAGTAATTATGTCTTAGAAATTAGCCTTCAATAAGTGGTACAATTTCCAATTGCTAAACAATATTTCTGAGCAAGTTTTGCCACAATATTAAGTATGTATGCAGCAATAAATAGCAGCCCTAATGGTTGTAGCATTCACTTTATGACAGCAACAAGTTATCCAATGATTATCCAAAGCGTTGAGGTAGAATTAGCATGTCAATGATGCCATAAAGCTAGATTAAGTGAGGGTTTTGAGAGTTGTTGAGAGTATTAAGCATCACAAGCAATAAGACTAGTGTTGTCTACTTTCTTAGGGCAAATGGAGACAAGATAAGGCATTCAAGGAGGCCAAGCAAGAGTGAAGGTGAGGATTTAAACCCTAGAGCTATCCACTCATAGAGCTAGGTCAAAGTCAGAGTAAGACCACTAATGTTTATCCACTCATAAACCCTAGGTGTCATCCCACTTTCTCTAATGCGTCTACCAAAGAAGTTGAATTGAACTAGGTCTTGAACCTAGGGGGATACCCACTCCTAGCCCCTAGAACCAAACCCTAGCTAAGAAAAACCTTAAGGGGATAGCCACTCCTAACCCTTAAGGTAAATCTTAAATGCTTCAACAATTCAAGGTGAAAACAATAAGGGAAGGGGCTAACCACTCTTAATCCCTCCTCTTAGGGTTTAAAGATTCAAGAGAACATCACGATAACATGCAAAATTATCACTCTAATAAAGCAAATTACCAAGAGATGTCAACAAATACCACATGCATTCAAAGTAAACACTTACCAACAAGGCACATTAGCATGAGGAAACCCTAATTCATGTAGACTTCACCACCAACAAGAGAAACATCCATCCAAGATCACTCCAATAGTGCGCACAAGAGACTCCAAGAGAGATGGAGAAGTAGAGTGAAATGTTTAGAAAGCTACCTCACAAGTGTGAGGAGTTGTGATGATCCAAAATGATTTCAGCATTAGCCTCATTTATATGAGGTATCCCTAGCGCTAATGTACACAAAAATGCTAAAACAATAAAGAATATATACATCCAGTGGGGCCAACCCCTCAAGATAGCCTCAAGTAATGATACATCATGCTAATATATCAAAGAAGGTCCCATGTGTCGTGACGTCAAGCCTTCGAGAGTAAATGGAGACAAGATAAGGCATTCAAGGAGGCCAAGCAAGAGTGAAGGTGAGGATTTAAACCCTAGAGCTATCCACTCATAGAGCTAGGTCAAAGTCAGAGTAAGATCACTAACGTTTATCCACTCATAAACCCTAGGTGTCATCCCACTTTCTCTAATGCATCTACCAAAGAAGTTGAATTGAACTAGGTCTTGAACCTAGGGGGATACCCACTCCTAGCCCCTAGAACCAAACCCTAGCTAAGAAAAACCTTAAGGGGATAGCCACTCCTAACCCTCAAGGCAAATCTTAAATGCTTCAACAATTCAAGGTGAAAACAATAAGGGAAGGGGCTAACCACTCTTAATGTCTCCTCTTAGGGTTTAAAGATTCAAGAGAACATCACGATAACATGCAAAATTATTACTCTAATAAAGCAAATTACCAAGAGATATCAACAAGTACCACATGCATTCAAAGTAAACACTTACCAACAAGGCGCATTAGCATGAGGAAACCCTAATTCATGTAGACTTCACCACCAACAAGAGAAACATCCATCCAAGATCACTCCAATAGTGCACACAAGAGACTCCAAGAGAGATAGAGAAGTAGAGTGAAATGTTTAGAAAGCTACTTCACAAGTGTGAGGAGTTTTGATGATCCAAAATGATTTCAGCACTAGCCTCATTTATATGAGGTATCCCTAGCGCTAATGTACACAAAAATGCTAAAACAATAAAGAATATATACATCCAGTGGGGCCAACCCCTCAAGATAGCCTCAAGTAATGATACATCATGCTAATATATCCAAGAAGGTCCCACGTGTCGTGACGTCAAGCCTCCGAGAGTAAAGAGAACAGGGGTGGGGGGGGGGGCTCCCAAGGCCATATTTCATCATCCAAGGTGCAAGCGAGGTGGAAGAATGTCATGTCACATCTCAAATCATCATATGGTGTCCAAGTGGACAGCAAACCCCGACATCGTCAAACACTAGTGTTATCGCACAATCTGTACTTGCCCAAAGCCCAAGGCAAGTGAGGCAAGATTGGCGTAACAAGGGGGTGACCTATCACTGTCACCTTAATAGGAAACCCCTTTATGTTTAGGAGTATATCAAGATTACCCCAAGGGAGATGTCCCCAGTGACCTAAAGGCTGATGAAACTAAGGCAAGGATGCAAGAATAACCCCCCTCTCACCGGTCACTCAAGTCAAAAGGTTCTTTAGCTCTTTAAGAGATGAAGCAAAGTGAAGATGAAGTGTACCTACCAAGAAAAAGACAACAAAGGAAAAATATGGCAACTTTCAAGTACAAAATGATGTTAGTGCTTCATAAGACCATGAACCTTTGAAATATAAGCTAACTGATATAAAATTGCAGCAATATGAAAGTTTACAACAGCAATAAGTATTTCATAACAGCTGCAAAAAATATGCCTTGGAATTGCTTGAAAAGACAATGAAAAGGTAGCTTTAACTAGGCAGAATGATGATCAATTGTCACAAGCAATCTTGGCAATGTCTAGCTAGCATTAAATGTCAGTTTTGCAGAGATTTTGCTGCAATTAGATGGTTGTAGCAATCTTTTGAAACAGCATCAAGTATTAGTGCTCAAAATTGCAAGAAAACACCATGTAAACTTAGCATTTATCAAGTAGATTGTTTGGCAATTATCACAAGCAATTTCTGAGTGGGTTAGATGTAAGTTATGTAGGTATATGCAGCAAATTAAAGTAGATTAGTATGGTTGTAGCAGTGATTTGCAACAGCAGAAAGTTAACTAGTGAATTAGTCTAGTTTGGAGTTAGTAGAGGTTAGCAAAAGCTTCAAGGAAGAGAGTTTGAGTGTTTGTTTGACCAACCATTCACTAAAGCAAGTGGACTAATGCCTTTATGGGGTAACGGAGTCAATAGGTGACGGCGTTCACTTGGAAGTAGTAACAACAATGATTATACTTGTCTAAGTGAAGAATGAATCTTAGAAGAGTTAGCACTTTAAGTCTTCCGAGATCCAAGCTTTTAAGGGGGTGAGCTACTAGAGAGTAGGCACTTCTAGGCCCTAGCGCCTTCCTCCTCCTTAGACTATTGAAAGATGTTAAGAGCAACAATAACTAGAGAATGGCTTCTAAAGATCTAGTATTTTAGAGCTTTGGAAGTTTATCTAGGTCAAATCACTTTAGCAAAGTCTAGCAAATGAAGAGCAAAGTAGTATCTTAAGTCCTTTACTCCTAGGGTTTGTCAAGCAAGCAATTTCATAATCTTTAACATGAATAAGCAAATACACCATAACCATTCAAAATGAAATGAAAATTGCAGATTTACTTACTTCACCAAGAATAATCAAGCAATAAAACCCTAGATTACCAAGTAACTTCACCAAGAAATGATCCAAGTTGCAAATTTTAGCCTCCAAGACAAGTGCACCTCCCTATTTCAGCCAATAACTCCCAAATAGGGCGCAAATTTCAGACCACTCTCTCTTGTGTGAGGAGTTGTTCCCCAAAATGAGGGTACTTTATCTCTATTTATACAAAACTTTGACCTTTAATTAATTTAGGTCAAATAAAAGGCCGACCTGGCCAATTTACATCAAAATCCACTTTTTACATAAATAAAATTAATTAACATCTAAAATCATCTCCAAGGGTGATGTCGTGCCCTTCTAGGGTGACGTTGAGCCCCTAAAGTGGAACTTTGGGCTCCAGATGCAGAATGTTTGGCCTCCAAGGCCCTGGATGATGCCCACACGTGCCAACCAGCTCACAACTGCCCTCAAAATCCAAACCCTAGCTCTGGATGATGTCCAGGGTCATGATGGTTACATCATGGGCTCTCAAAGGTCAACGTCTAGGTGGAAGAGCAAGATCCCCCTGGGTCTAGGTCTGCCAAGGTGTCTCCAAGGGAAACATCCTTCTTTCTTCCTGGTGCAAATCTCTGATGTCTTCTTGCCCCTGACTGGGGTTACAACATCCATCTGTGGGCTTTTAGGCCCATGAAGATCCGAGCTAATCATTTCCCCATGTGTACCTGTCCACCGAGCAAGGCCCTGCAGCAACAACAAGTATGCCCTCCAGGGGTTCATAAGTCACAGGGATCATAACATGTAAATCACATCCAATAATTAAATTACCCAAACATGTGCGTCAAGCCCCCCTTTACCCAGACAAATGCTCAAAGACGTTATGCAATTTAACAAGTCAGGTTTGGAGAAGGTCTCAAGGTGTCCTATTGGGCTAATCCTCCTTAAGTTTGGGTGTTTCCCAGGTGAGAACCAATCCAAGTCATGTAAGTGTATGAGGTGGCATGGGGTAAGTGTTTGGGCATGCGGTGCAGTGATAACAGGGAAATGTAAATCTTACCTATGGGTGCCTTTGTAGAGGACGAGTTGCACCTTGTCATAGATGCCATTGTTTCCTAGCCCATTCATTTCCTTTTATTCTTAGCTTCATTGTTTTGATCTTTTTCTTTTATGCTTCAAGGGAAGAGTTGAGGGACACTGTCCTGGATTGGTGACCAGAGGTGACAGCGTTATCCACAAACATTTCATGGAGATGACAAGGTTGGCTCGTGATGAGACCCCCTTTCTCTTGGCTATGCCACCAAGTGCCACTACCTTGGTTTCGTGACCAGATAGATGGTAGTGTCATACCGCTACATGCCTATGGTCATAATAGGTCGGCTTGTGATGAGACCTCATATCCACCAACTAATACCTTGAGTGTTTATTTATCTTATAGGTTCCCTTTTCTTACTGAAAAGATTTTTACTGCTTTCTCGGGAATCCCTGGGCGAAGCATCTCAAAGGTTTCATCTTTGGCTTTTAATTCTTGCCAGCGACTTTTACCCTCTGAGCCTTTAGCCCATTCTTCCCACAAGGCAAGGTACAACCCTTCCTAGTGTGGCAAATCCCAATGCCCGAACAAAGGTAGGGGGAGATGAGAGGAATAAAGATGGAAAGTGGTAAGTATGGAGGGAACGGACGATGACCTTTCACAGACCTACTCAGTGGCAACCCATCCTAAAGGCAGATCAACTTACTAAGACATCATGTCACCCTTCCAAGTATGAATAAGTCAAAGAGCATAATTTCCAAGCAAACGTTATGAAATGAAGGAGGATTCAATGCAACATATTCAAGTGCTTCAAGAATCAGAGTGACACATACCATGATACCCGGACTCATTACCTCATGGAGCAAGACTTACTGCTACTTCATGACCATGCTGGTGGGATGGACAATGTTGTTGCTGATAAATAGGCTGCACTAGACAAAAGAGGGGCCCTTCGAGGCCATGCTTAAGTCATCCAACTCTCGGCACTCCATGTCTACGACCTGCGGGCCTCAAGACATGATCTCCTTAGTTATCCCTAGGGTAGGGGATAACACCTAGCACATGACATCATCATCAAAAAGCCCAGCATCCAAGGTGGAGAATATAGCATCCAAGATGAAGAGAGAGTGCATCTCGTCTTTCCATGGTGTCCAAGCCAAACCAAGTGCAACATCCTCCATCGGGTGGTTGAGTAAGGTGTGGGTGCATTGTCCAAAGTATGGGTTCTCTACCCATATGTTTGCCATCATGACCATATATGTCAAATGCATTCCCATTTGTCCATCGTTCAAGGTCCAGAAGAAGTGAGAGATGTGTCTAAGTATGTAAAGCCATCAAATGACTCAACGTTATGCATCACACATGCCATATCCTACAAATAGATGCACAACATCTCGGGTGAAAGCAAGGGATGTCCTTCAAAGAAACATGTCAGGTGCATCCAAATCAATCAAAGTTATGGAATCAAGTAAGACCAATGTTCACAACATATAAGAGTCCTTAGATCATATAAAGTAAGCCATTACTTAACATCGAAGCCACGTCAACAATTCACATTAAGTATCCCCTTCAAACTTCACATTAGCTCAAGACTTTATGTAAGATGGCAAGTTTAAGTATGGGAGGACCATCGTCAGATCCTATTAGGTGTGCCAACCAAAGCAGGAAAGAAAAGACCCAAGTAGAAGGATACATCCCGAGAGAAACAGGAACGAAAAGAACTCTTCAAGAGTAAGTATGATAGCGAAACGTGTTGGGCTTCCTTCATGGCTTAAGGAATGATTATGTCCATTTCTATGAGGGTCTTTTTAGAGGGTGCGTTTGCTCTTGAGTTACCCCTTTTTTAGGCGTTAGGTTTTTCCAAACCCCTTAATCTGCCTTTTATCTTTTCCTTTTATTGATTTGCAAGTCCCCTTTATAAGGTTTCAAGCATTAGCATTCATTGCTTCAGGGCTGGCGCAAATGCAAAAAAGGGTAGAGCTCAAGTATGGACTATGGCTTTTAAATGTCCTTGCTATCCCATTTCTTTCTTTCTTTCATAACATTCTTTATTTATTTCTTACTAGCAGCCGCATCAACCTCGACATTCTAGCCCTTCTTCTCATGAGAGAATGAACCACAACCCATTACCTAAGTTAGTACATTGTGATAGGCTCCAGGATGGTAAGCATTAAGCATGGGGGGGGAATGGAACGTTACTCTTGTTCGAGCACCCTAGTAATACCCCTTTTCCTTGGGAGTGACATCACAAGACTAGAGTACAAATGATGGCCACCATGGTGAAACAAGGCAACAAGCTTAACTTCTCAAGTTTATGATTCATTATCCAACTTCAACCAATGATCCTCATTCACATGCCTAATATATTAAGTAAGATGCTTCATATAAAACAAGGCTAATGTACCTCATGATGATGCTGGACAACCATCTCCCAAAGACTGTGCCGATTGGATGTGATGAGCTTTGTTGATCAAGAGTGAGAGAGGCATCTGAGAGGGGCTGTTGGGCTGCCATGAGTGGACATGCTGATAATCATCATCGTCAGGATCACTGTCTTCATTGTGGGCCATGAGACATGATCTCCTCTAGTTACCCCTAGGCATGGGGGGGTAACACAAACTTAATTACACAAGCCAATAAAAGGTAGGAAAAAAACTCTCAATTCAACAAATTAAAACATCATGCTCACACATCAACACTTCTTTGCACCCTGAAACAAATACATTGGCTCCTTCATGGAACTTTGCTATACGTAGGCTTTCTTTGCAATCTATTATAGGTCGTCTCTTCTAATAAATCAGCTCAAGGGGTTAGCTCTCTTAATCCGTAACAGGTCAACAGTGTTACGAGTGTTTACTCAAATCGGCCCTATTCCCAAACACATGTCCGCCCTAAATTCAACCCTTACACTGCCTCTGACATGTGCCCTACATACTCATGCATTTATTCGAGTGTGTGCCCCTACATATTCAAATCAAGACAACCACATGAATCCTTTCTGAGAGTAATGATGCCTATGGCCCTAGCTAACTCAGGAAAATCTCTGTGCGTCTACTTTCTACCAAAAATTAAACTGGCGTGCTTTCTCACAATCCTCTTTTGCTGGACTTTCATGGCACCAACAGTCTGTAATCAATTACAAGACTTACCTTCTCCTCTGCACTTGCCCAATGTCTGCCTATGTTTATTCATGAACAGGGGCTATCACACTACACCTTACACAGAATTCCAATTCAGATGGTTTGCCTTACATACTATACCAAGTTGCTGTAACAGTCAATGCTACACCTCTGTAACATGCTTACACTAGGAATGCATCCTCTCCAAACAATAACTCCCATTTTTTGTGCCTCAGCCAAAAAGATGTTGTATTCTCTCTCATATGTGAATAAAAAATTATTTGAAACTTTAAATGCTTGGCACCTTATAAATATTAATTTACCATATCCAAATAATTAAATTCTATTCATATCGCACCGAATTTCCGTAATACCTGAAGGTTGGCTTCATAAATAAAAGCTTATCTCTGTTTCAGGGTGGCTTCCCCTTCTCTCTAACTCTTGTGTTTGCAGTCCTTCAGTCCATCTCTGATCTGTGGCACTCCCTAGGCCCTTCACTCACTTCCTCAGCTTCTTCCCACCATAGCTCAAATACGATGTCAGATTTACACACAAGATTGCAGACAGGAAAACGACATACAAGAAAAACACAAATGATAATTGCTTAATTATTGAGTAAAGAAATGTCTAAATACATAGTAGTTTAATTAATGAGTGACGCAATGTCTAAATACATAGTAGGGGAGACAAGAATACCTTATGTAACTCTCAAATCGCTAATCTGATAATGACTGCATTTATTATCTTATGATTACATCACTTTATTTAACTGGACTCTACCTAAGTCATTTATTGTGACTTTATTACATACCAAAAGTACATATAAATCTAATTATGACCATTATATATAATTCACAAATATACAAATATTTGTAAAACATGCTAGGTGAAAAAAAGCTGAAAGAAATACTCCAACCAGTATGCTGATGCATTTATTTATTCTCAAAAATAAATGGGATACTAATAACATAGATATTGTGACACGACAACCCATGTTAGTTATACAACATGATTAAACATCAGTGGTGATAGTTACGATTATGAAGATGGCCAAATGTATCCCTAATTGTATGGCACACAAGGTAGAGTATATTGCTACCCTGCATGTATGGCCTTTCTAATATGTTATAGATTATATAAATAGAAAGCTTGCAATCAATTTCTAAAGGGGCTTGTTTGAGACATTGGGCACTTGATTGAACTTCAATAGTGTTGATGACGTACAAATGAATGGGCAGACAAGGTAGAGTAYATTACCCTGCATGTATGGCCTTTCTAATATGTCATAGATTATATAAATGCAAAGCTTGCAATCAATTTCTAAAGGGGCTTGTTTGAGACATTGGGCACTTGATTGAACTTCAATAGTGTTGATGACGTACAAATGCATGGGCAGACAAAGACAGATCCAACTTAGTAATGGAAGCTCTTCTACACCACAAAAAAACAGTGTTCTATAGTATCCCTTGCACATGCTTGTTGCCGATTAAAATAAGTCAGATACCCCTGACATTCACCAAATCCAACTACACTAACATATTGCATCCTGCATACCAATAACAGAGACATTGTAGCCCCTAATATTCACCAAACAAGAGTTAGTGACATATGTACCAATCCAAGTACACTAACATATTTCAGCACACATACCAAAAAAAGAGACAATGAGCAAGAAATGGCTCATTAATGAGGGTGGATTTGCATAACATAGTGTAATGCATTTTGTGCACTATTATAATTGATAATACCACGGATGAGGATGCAGATAACATCAATGGCGACAAAGCTAAAGATGATTTCAAGTTTTGTTGAACAATTGAGTCTACTTACATGGGTCTCCAAACAAGGGCAACAGTAGATGGGATTGCTCAACATCAAGGATAGAATCTAGAAATATTAATTTCACGTCAAGGGTATAATCTAGAAATATTAATTTCACGTCAAGGGTGGGTGTTGAAGCTTTAACATGTTAGGAATGGTAGAGTATCATTGATTAAATGTGATAAACATACCAAGCCCATTTCACTAATAATCACAAATTATAAAGAAAGATAGGCCAGAACACAAGAATTGGCTGCATACAATAAGTACCTGCCAAAACAATATCAATAGGGACATCTTTGCTCAAATGAGAAAAGTACAAATGAGGACTATGCATCTTTATAAAGAAGTGTTAGGGTCACTTACCATGCACATCCTATCTGGATGTGCGGTAGTCCTAGGAGGCACACACTAACACCAATGCGGTCCACAACGAACCATTGAGGGCATACAATAAATGACTTCTAAGGTCTATTGGAACCACGAGACAAGGATATCCAACATATCTCGAGCGTCCACCTTAAGATTGATTTGGGGATAGAAATAACAAAATTTGGCATAAAGGATATTTGACATAGTAAATATTACACCCCAACATCCCCCCATAATATACACTTGGAAAATAAGCAGTAAACAAAAAAATGGCCAAATAAACATTACAACAATCCCTAAATGTTTAATTCGGAAAGGAATACAACGATGTTAAATTGTTAGTTTGTAGCTCAGAAGGTGTCTCAGCTAACACGATGTGTCCAAGGCTAGCTGATGGACACAATAAAATACCCAAATCAACTTTATTTATTTTTAGCCTAAGTCCAACTTAGGATTCAAAAAAAATCCAATCCATGTTCCTGTAAACTGATATACGCTACCTATATTGACTGTTATAGCAGCTTCCTGTAGACTGATATACGCTGCCTATATTGACTGTCATAGCAGCTTCCTTTAGACTGATATACGCTGCCTATATGGACTGATATACTTCAACACATTAAACAAGCACTCACACCCTCACAAAACACAATGCCAATAAGGAGGGTCGACCTCTGCTTATATAGGAATGGAGAGGTGAAAGAGAGGGCTCGAATTAGAAACTTTATTGCATGCTAGTCATAACTCGGCTTTACACTTTAGTTCAAGTTTAGAACTTGACTTTAGACTTCAGTTACAACTCGCCCTTGACATGGCACTGCATGTTATGCCAACTCAACAATTGACTCGACCTTGACTGGACATGCATGCAAACTACTCAGCATGCACATGATGCATGTCATCCATGCAACATGCAACTAGACATGCATGCAAGATGCAACATGCGATATGCAACAAAAACTTGACAACTTTGACTTTGACCTAGACATGCAATTTTGACTTTTACAACTCGACCCTTTACAAGGCAATTCGAATTTCTTCAAGGTGGATAATGTCACACGTGCCAACGCACTAAATCAATACATTTACATCATTTGCAGTACCAGGAAGATTGTTTGTTTCTAGCTCATAGGAATTTTATGTTCAACCTAACTTTTGCTAGATGCCTTAACTTTTGCTCATGGCTCACAAGGCTTGACTAGGTTCACAAAGGTTGTACGTTCCCCCTGCCTTTTGCACTAGTATTTTATGCTCACAGAGGTTGTACATTCCCCCCAACTTTTGCACTAGACTGTCTATGCTCACAGAGGTTGTACGTTCCCCCTGACTTTTGCATTAGACTTACATCTTGACTTTTGTCTTAGACTTACAAGGCTTCTACCTTTGCCTTGGCTTGACTCACAAGATCATAAAGCATCTCGTTCGTCCTGACTTTTGGTTTGACTCACAGTGGTTGTACGTTCCCCTGGCTTTTGTCAATACCTCACAAGACTGGTTGATTCTCCAAATCTCCCTAGCTAGCCTCAGGGTGGCCCATATGGCCTCTCATTGGAGAATGATTGTCGATGCTGCCAAATTTAACACTTGTTACCACTGAAATCATGAGGATTTACCAAGATTTCTTCTATAGGTATGTGCTCTTCCTGGGATAGAATTTCATATCTCTTGGATAAGGTCAGCTAACTACCATCTGTCCATTGGCTTTGCTTCTTCAAATGATCCATACGAGAGATTGAGGAGTTTCCTTTAATGGGAATCTTGGCCCAGGGAAGCTTCAACCAAGAGGGAGTGAATATCCATGACATTGAGGCTTGATAGTTTGACTAAAGATTTATATTCGAGCCCATCTTCCTCTTTACCGTATGCCATTGTTCTTCTTTTTCTAACACTAATTGAGGTTTCTGAGTTTCCTTCTTATACTCTTTAACGAAATGCCCGTATTCATGACAGATTTTGCACTTGAAGGGGAGCTACTCATAATCTAAGGGCTATTCGTGTTACCAATTGCAATGTTGTCGGAGTGGGAGCGGAGCAGGAGCGTCAAGAGCATCATTTTCCAAAAAACCTCGGGAGTAGAGCATCTCGAGAGCGTCCTTTTTATATATTATATTGCATTTATATTCAAAAAAGACATGCATAATGCCAAATTAGTTGCAGAATATATGAAAACATGCATATTTGTGCTACTTGTAGATGAATACTACACTATTATGAAGTTAGAAGTGCCATCCATAGTACATTAATGATTATATTGAAACTTTGAAAGAAAGCATTATGAATAAATGAGCAAGAACATATACACAACAAACATAAATGACAAGCAATGTTCCACCATCACTTATATTGGGATCCTCATCATTAGTATCATCCTTCATTTTTTGCCTCTTGTCTAGCCATTGCCTCTATCTCGATCCTCTAGGGACATCAGTGGACACCACCCGATTTTGATGAAATTACCTAATCCAAGCCTTAAAATATGGTAGAAAAAGGTTAACATGCCTAATCAATGATTTTGGTTTGAGTGAAGGGTACATTTTTCTTCCTAAGGTCATGACAATGGAGTTTAACAATCAACACCACCAACATTGGAGTACATAAAGGGCTTGTTGCTCTTGATTAAATGCCAATCCAATACCCCTATACATTATAGAATCCAATAAAAATGTTGCAATCCCATCAATCCTGAAATCTTGAAAATTGTTAAGTATGTTAAATTTTGAATAGGACATGAAATTCTACTTTCTCCATATGAAGTCCGATGAGGTTGGAACCACTCACAAGCATCCTGAAACAATTAATGGTAATGTTTAAAATTTAAGTAAAAGGATAAAAATGAAAGATAAAGGAAATGTCAACTTTTACTTTAAGAATTTAACATTACCATTACGGAGCGTTGAGGGAGCATCCAGGGATCACCGAGGGAGCATCCAGGAAGCAACCAGGGAGCGTCTAGGGAGCGTGCTCCATGATTCTGGGAGCATCCTAGGGAGCACCACGAAAGGAAGGGAGTGTCTCAAATTTGCCCAAAGTGCACTCCTAGGGGCGCTCGCTAGACGCTCCCAATCAGAGCGCGATTCCAGGGATGGGTGTGAGGGGGGGTGTTGAAATAATGTAACTACAATGTGTATTCTAATTATTATTGATGTATTAATCATTAGATCAATCCCCTTTTGCAGATTGATCATGTCGGCTATTGTAAAAGACCAAATCCCCTTTTGTGGACTAGTCAAAACATAATTGTAATAGGCAGAATAAGAAGTCGACCCCAGAATATATTCAAGGGCCCCAGAATATATATTAAAGGTGGTTAGAACCACCCAGAAGAAGAAGTCGGCCCTGCCAGTGAAAAGACACCTCCACGTGTGCCAGAGTTGTATAAATAAGGAGGCTAGCGCCTCACTTAGACACACACTCACGTGTTCATTTGAGGAGCAAGTTTTGGAGCTGCAGTTGGAGAAGAGAGAGAGAGAGAGAGAGAGGACTTTCTATATTTGTTTGAGTTATCTCTTGGCATTGTATTGGCTATCTATAATAAGGAAGTTTTTGTTAGGTTTTCTCCCCCATGAGGGCTTCCCAGGATAAATGATGTGTCTCTTGTGTGTCTCTTGTGATTGTGCATTTCTCAATGATCCTATCTTATGCTATTGTTATCTAGTGAAATGCAAAGAACTCTAATAATAGCTTAAACCTTAACATGGTTTCAGAGCAAAAGCTGAAGAGAGCATCTTTCACAAGAGAAAGTGAAAAACGTCATTGTTGTCGTACATGCAAATTAGGGCTTTTTATTGAAGAAGTATTTCAGCCCCAAAACTATCTAGAAAAGTGTGCCCTTCCTCAAGGATCACTTTGGCATCCTCAATGGAACTTTTCAGTGGCTAGATCTCTCGGAAAGTGAAACCCTAGTTTTCACAAAGTACCAGAAAACTAGAGTACCAAAAGTACCAGAGTACCAGAAAAACTAGAGTACCGGAAGTACCAGAAAACCAGAAGCACCAGTCCAAAAATCCTCTGGTCAAGTTTGAGGGGGTAAAAGTTGGATTTTCATAAATTTAACTGCACCAGCGTACTCACCTCAGCTTAGCACATCTATCCCCTGGATCAAAATTTCAAAATTTGAAGTTTGAAAAATTAGGGTTTCCTCATAAAACCCTAAGTTGCAGTTGCAGTCTCAGAACCAGTTGCAATATCAATTGCAGTTGCAGTATCAGTTGCAGTTGCAGCCGTAGTACCAGTTGCAGTCACCCTTGAAGTTCTTAAGAGTTGGTGATCATTACCACTGCTACCAGATGGTGCCTCTACCTGCAAATATCATCAAAGGTATGTACTCACACATGTTTAAACGGTTAAGCTTTAAAGGGTATTTGCGGGAGAAGGGATCTCTTGCCATAGATCCAGAAGGATCTCAAGATCCAACACATTCAGAGGAATGATGCAACCCAGGTGTGATTATTCTGATATGCATCTATTTGTTATGACATTATTTTGATAAGTGTTGCATGTTGTAGCTATGACCATCATTCTAACCTTTGATCAAATTCTGAGTCAAGGTATTAGATGGATTAAAAGTTGAGAACATAGAGCTTATCCTCTAACCCAACCTTCTATCAAGATAGCATATTGTCTCAATACAGAAGACAGGTTGAAGAAAGCACTCGTCATCTTGAGTGAAGGAGACTTGGAAGAAAAGCAAGCACTCATTCTTAAGGACAAGGCTCCAGGTCCCGGGAGAAACCTCGTGTGTTAGTTCCAGGTTGCCATGAAGGAATGTTCGATCACAACACTATAAGAGTGTTGACCTCATTTCGTATTGTATCTCTTACTTTTGATCTTTGCTTTTGACAAGCCACGAGTGATAGCTCTAAAGGAG
>ML811882.1:268536-280149 GCA_009831015.1 Picea engelmannii | reverse complement strand
CCTTTTTGACTACACGATGGTTAAATCCGATGCCATTTTTGAACTCGGGCTCCAAATTGTTCAGACAGTTTTAAAACAGGAAAATAATGAGTTAGGTACGAGCATTTTTGTCAATGTCTGCATTTTCTTTAATGTCTTTGCATATAAATAGTCCTGTTTGCAGCCTTTCCGTGAAAATTCATGGGGAGCACACTTCCGTCTGTTTGCAGCCTTTCCGTGAATTTCCTTGAAAATTCATGTGGAAGCCGAAGGCACACGTCTGTCTGTTTGGGTGAACCTTTGGTGTGATTTTCATAGTCAAAGTTTGCTTCATTTTTCCACGATTTTGATTTTTGTGGAAGCAGAGGAGTAGAAGGCATACGGCTGTTTACACGGAGTTTTGGCAGTTTTGACGGTCAACATTGAAGGATTTTGTTTTCTTTGACGGTCAAATTTGAAGTATTTTATTAAACTATTGTGCACTTTTCATTTTCACGTCGAAGCGGAAGAGTCTAAAAGCATACGGCTGTTTAGATGATTTTTTTGGTGTGATTTCATTGTCAAATTTGAAGAAATTTGGTTAGTTTTTATGCAAATTTCATCTTCGTCTTGAAGCCAAAGAGCCTCAAAACATAAGGTTATTTGAATGATTTTTTTGGTGTAAAAGTCGAAGGATTTTGTTTCGCTTTGGGCTCAGTTGTCATTTTCTTGTCGAAGCGGAAGAGTCCAAATGCACACGGCTGTTTGCGTGAGTCTTTCCCGCAATTTTCACCGTCAAATTTGATGGAATTTGTGTAAGTTTGGTGCAATTTCACTGTCAAATTTAGGATTTCTAAGGCTTTTTTTGTGAATGTTTGAAAAGAGTCCAAGAATTTAGCGTGTCGAATGTTTTGAAGAGTTGAATTTCATTATTGCAAGAAGCCGCTGCTATGTGAATCCGTTTTGATGGAAAATGTAGAAGTAAATTGATTTTGATATTTTGATGTGTTCTTTCAAAGCTGCTGTGTAATAATTGTAGATCCGAGAGGTTCCTTTTGCTTCAGTCCGTTCTTTGTGGAGTTTGAAAGCATGCATTTAATCGGATTTTGCAGCTATTCAGTGGTGAAGGTTTCCGAAGCGGTGAAATATGCGGAGAGCTATTCTGATCGCAGTGTCGATAATCTCGGTCAAACTTGACCCGTCAGATTAATGGAGAAATCGTGCACGCAATCAGTTGTTTCTTTGAGGTCGAAGAATTATATCATTCCATCACGCAGCTGTCAATTACCGGCTCTGCTTCATCGGTCGAAGCCGAAACAATTTAAATGGAGTTCTTGCGTCTGAGATTCTTGAATTCGCGAAAATGTCGCGGATATGTTCTCTGATCAGCGGAGACGAAAAAGCTTAAAGAATTGATTGCGGAGAAAAGGCCCGTGAAACTGCCATCAGTGCTGCAGCAAGAAGAAAACGGACAGAGGAACCGTTCTTGATCAGGGTTAACGGGTCACGCTCGCCTCTAAAAGGGTGGATTTCATCAGTTTCCAGTTCCCTGCACTTAAACGTTCACATTCAATGGAATTCACAAGGATTGCAGCTTCGTTAGTGCTGATTCTGTGCAATCTTGCCGGAGGCGCTTCGGCCAACGATTCTGATATCATCAAAAATGCTTTTTTGAGTGTCCCGGGATTCAATTTCTCGGACGTTTGCGGGATCACGAGCCGCTGTGACACCATCCGAGCAATTAAATTAAATTCTCGGAACCTGTCAGGAGTTGTGAACTGGCGAGTGCTGGCTGAATTAGCCCATCTGAAAACCCTCGACCTCTCAAACAATTCCCTCTCCGGGAATATAAAGGACGACATATGGACGATGAGCAATCTGACAGACCTGAATTTGGCGAAGAATATATTCGGAGGAAGCCTCAACTTTAATTGGGCCATCAATCGTCCAACGTACTCAGCTTTACAGACTCTGAATCTCTCTTTCAACCGATTGAGTACATTCGACAACACGCTGAATCTCTCCGGCTTCAAAAATCTCACGGTCGTGGACTTATCCCACAACCAGATTATCGGTAACAAGGTACTTGCTGAACTGTTCAATTTGGAAAGCCTCACCAATATTTCTCTGGCTCGAAATAGTTTGCTTTCAATACCATTGTTATCAAAGAATTCAAGCAGGATTAAATATCTGGATCTTTCCAACAGCAATCTCAGCGGAACCATTTCTTCTCTGGCTCGCATTAGTTCTTTACTCTATCTTGATCTCTCCCATAATAATCTATCCGGGTCATTCCCAATTGATGCCCAAAAATTGCAGTTCCTCAACATTTCTTTCAATGATTTCTCGGGAAGAGCCAATGAAGAGGACGTCAGGAAATTTGGTCGCATCGCCTTTATTAAATCTGGACTCTGTAACATTGCAGTCAAAACCCCCTGTTCGAACAATGCCCAATTCATGCCTCCCTCGCCTTCCCCTCTTCCGCATTATATGGTATTCCATTCTTTGAGGAAAGGAGCAAAGGTAGGAATTGTATCAGTCGCTGCAGTCACAGTGGCTGCCATGGCATTCTTCTTGCTTTGCTTCTATAGAAGACGAAGAGCCCGTGCTGCGAAGAAATGGGCTGTCCCAAAGCCTCCATTTACATGGAAAACTGACAGATCCATAACCGAATCGGGGCCATTCTCGTTCGAGACAGACTCTGGTACATGGGTTGCCGACATCAAGGACTCAACCTCGGCTCCAGTAATCATTTTTGAAAAACCCCTGCTAGACCTCAGTTTTTCTGATCTCCTAGCCTTAACTTCCCATTTCAGCAAAGAATCCCAGCTGGCTGAAGGACAAAACGGTCCCGTTTACAGAGCCATATTACCGGGAGAAATCCATGTGGCAATCAAGGTATTAGAGCGGGCAAAGGATCTAAATGTAGAGGTAGCTGTCTCAAAGCTAGATGCATTGGGTCGTCTCAAGCATCCCAACATTTTGCCTCTTTTGGGGTACTGCATCGCAGGGAAAGAGAAATTGCTAATCTGTGAATTTATGCAAAATGGCGACCTCCATCAATGGCTTCATGAGCTTTCTGGAATGCAGCCCAATACAGAGGACTGGAGCATGGACACATGGGAGGAGCAGCAGACCGAAGGGGCTGCAGTTTCCGGGGAACGCATGGGATGGATTACCAGGCACAAAATAGCTCTAGGAATCGCCAGAGCGCTTGCATTTCTCCACCATGGCTCATCCTCGCCGATCGTTCATGGAGGCCTGACACCGTTTAATGTGCTGTTAGATGACAATTTTGAACCCCGCGTTGCTGAATCCGGGATCAGAGACCTATTAAGAGTATCTGCCCGCCCTGAAATCCTCAATTCTGTATATTCTGCTCCTGAATCTGTTGACACTCCTGATGAATGTGCAAAGGCTGATGTCTATAGTTTTGGGGTTGTGTTATTAGAACTGGTCACGGGCAGAAGGGCTTCTGATGGTGGTTTTCCTGATGGGTTCAATGGGAATTTGGTTGGTTGGGTTCGTTCTCTGATGAAAGAAAAGCATGGCGTTAGTGCACTGAACCCAAGACTGTCCGATGTTGCTCCTACAACCCAATTGCTGGATGCTTTGAGAATCGGGTATCTCTGCACTGCGGAATCACCCTCCAAGCGCCCTTCAATGCAGCAGGTGGTTGGTCTTTTGAAAGACATCCGACCAGACCCAGCTCAGACCTGATTTGTTTCAGCGTATTGCATATCCCTGTCAAAAAAGAGGCTATGGCATAGCAATGGTTTGGGCCCTTTGGCCACCTTGTATGTAATCTAGTTACAGTTATTATTCACTGATAATGGCTACAGTTGGCATTCAAAAGATGTTTCTTATTCCCGAAGGGCCTTAGCAAGCTTTGTTTCATAGTTATGTAGAAAGCCGTCGGGCCGAACTTATAACTCAGCGCTAAGTGAGTTTGCATACTTTGTCAATAGTCTTCGGGCCCGAGTTGTAAATCGTCGAAGGAACACTCAGGCTTAAGTTGCAAATCATGTCCATTATAGACAGGTCGGCCTTAGGCTAAAACTACGCTGGAAAATCTTCAAAGAACTCTTCAAAATACCTTCAGCTTAGTTTTTATAGTTTTCATTAGGTACTTGAATTACAACCGAATTGAATTTCTTATATCGCCTTGAATTTCTTATATCGCCTCAAGTGTATTTGGACTTTGAAGTTGAAGTTTTGAATGTCCCCGGAAACACAAGATCTTTGCATTTATGGTGGGATCTCATTGTATAGTTAAACATCAAATCTTTTCCATCACAATCTAAATCTAAGCATTTATGGTTTGATCATTGAAAACCTTATTAAACCTTCACCAAGCTTCATAGTTTCATTGGAACACTTAGGATCTTAAGATCTATAATATTGACATAATCGTATAATATAGACACAATCGTAGAGTAGTATACAGAAAAGAAGCCATCTTTCCCCAAAGATCTTGTCCTCTCTAGTTATCTCAGAGTTCACGTGGGCAGAATTACCCAATCGTACAATGGAGGGTTGATACCCTGCCTAAGCTTGAAGAAGAAAGAGAAAAAGCAAAGAAGAAATTTGTTGTTCATCATCAGAACATTAACGAGATGATTTGATAAAAAATCCGTGGGAGAAAATAACTTGAATTTCAACTGGGAGATCTCATGTATGTTGAAGTGGGAGATCTTATGAAGAAAAAGGTAAACATTTTAAATTCCAACCACTGTGGCTTGGTCCTCACTCGGTAGTGGGGAAACTTGGCATAGTCGCTTATAGGCTGCAAAATTTCTAAGGAGAAGCAGACCTCCTTCCTCTTGATGGCCTGCAAAATTTATAAGGAGAAGTAGACCTCCTTCGTCTTGATGGCCAAGTTCTGAAAATATACTTTAGTTAGTTGTCATCTGAGTAGATGACTTGTACATAAATAATTTTCGTTTTATTGTTTTAATTCTGCATTTGAATTTTGCATATTTTCATTTGTTTGATTTAAATATGTTTATTGCCTTTTGCTTTGCTTGTTTCATCTTTGGTTTTTTTCTTTACTTAGCTAGTTCCTCTTCCATAAATGTTTTGATTTTTTTTTTCCAGAAATTAGACACTTGTTGCTAACATTTTCCATAGATGTTTTGATTTTTTTTTTTTTTCAGAAATTAGACACTTGTTGTTAACATTTTGTTTGATTTAATGACATTGAACACAATTGGTCAAAATTATGAAAATCCACTCTTGGTCTAATAGAGAAGACACTAATTCTCATTCTTCATTTATTACCTTAGATTGGTACTTGAAACTCATATTTTGTGGTGAACATAGACTAGATAATGGAACATTGTGAGCAATTCAGGCTTGGTTCGAGATAGATTGTCAATTACCTTTGAGGTTCCACTCATACATCTAATAATCGTTGATGTTTTACTCAGAAGTTGGTGCAGTGTCCAAGGTGTTACATGTAAGGAAATAGATTATCATAAAAGATGCATATCTAAAATAGTTGTCACTAATAGGTATCATCCCACATACCTTTAAAGGACGACTTAGATCCCCCATCCACCTCTCTCTAAATATAGTATGATACAAAAACATTTAATAATAAAAAAAAGAGAGCAAAGCAATTGTGCTAAAGGTAAAGACATGGACACTCGTTGGCAACAGAGCAAGGCCTGTGATAACAGGGTGACTCCATTGGGGCTATGGATGCTTGTTGGCAGTAGAGCAACACCATAGAACATAAATACTTAACCTAAACTTTCAACATTACTTGCATGTAATTACCTTGTGACAATGTTCCAATCTACGAGGAAGAACTAAGTCGAGAAATGAACCCCATACTTCTACCTCGCAGTTGTAACTAGTAATATGCTCATGCTAGAAATGAATATCGATTTAGCTTATTTGGAGGACAAGGTATAGTGGGACCCTTTGAGCTAAAACTTTGATGTTTTATCAAGTTAAAATCCTTAATAGAACTAGCAATTGTCTTAAGGTTTGTTTGTAGAGATTCATGGTTTCATTCAATTTGTCACCAATTATTGAGCTAGAAACAACCCCCCTATACTATTTTAACTTTCAACATCTGACGAAGTTAAAATAGCATGGGACCGCTCCTCCTTTTTGGGATTTCTAAGACCTCGTGAACTTGCAATATACATATTTTCTTTGCTTTGAAGTTTCTCATGAACGTTTTTTTTTTCTTTCCCTTAGAACTCATGAGGCTTCTTAAGGAGCACATTGATATTTTCCCTTGCTTAAAACTTGTCCAAAACGTTTTTTCATATCGCATAAGATTTGTCTTTCTATGCGACATATGCACTTGATTTTACTTTGTTTGTGACACTATGCATATGGCACCCTATTTGTTTTTCCTCGTAACATATTGGGTTAGTCCAATTTTTTGTATTGCAACAAATACAATTTATCATGTGGCGTATCACATAGCCCAAAAGCTTCCATCTTTACGGTGTGTCACTCCAAATTATGTTTTCATGCAAAACACTATGTCACACATAAGTTCACATCTTTGCGATACATCGTGTTGCCCAAAAGTTTCTATCTTTGCAGTATGTCACATCTAATTTTTGTTTTCATACGAAATGCCACATTGCACCTAAGATAGTGTTCAGGTAATAGCCTTCCTTTTATTGCATTGCAACAAATTTCATTTCCACGCGATATGTCGCATCACAACAAGCATTGTTTTTCTATGATATGTCAGACTCAAAGTTTCCAAAGGTGCAAAAAAGGGTTGCAAGAAGCGTATTGTACCAAAGTCCTTTTCAGTACACAAATTTCTAGAGTCTATATTCATGCGATACATTGTGTTATCACATGAAGTTGTAAAGGGTCACATGTAGTTGTTATGGGTCATTCATCCTTATATTTTTAAGTGTTCAGGGAAATATTATATTTTCACCTACTGGAGGCATTTACAGAATCATAGTCCATCTACTAAGACTTTTTCTGTTTTTGAGGATTCATTGCATAACACTGAAAAACACAGAGATTTTCTAGCACCTAGTGCTACAGAATCATCTACACAGACTGTTCTATAGTTGCGCTACCAAAAGGTGCAACAGAATCACCTAGCCAAAGTACACCCTCAACACCATCCTGCAAACTCAAAAAGAGAAAAAATTGTGAAAAAAACGAGGGTTTTGTTGCATTTTGGGAGCAGTGCGACCCACGGTGCAACCCTTCTGCACATTGCGATCCATGGCGCGACGCTTCTGCAAGTTTTGAGCGACTAACTTAAAAATTGGATTTTGAACAAATGGGAAGGTATTTTTGAAAACTGGAGGAGGTTTTTGTTCATCACATACCAAATAAAAAAAACCTCTCTCAGTTTTTCAAAATGTGTTATGGTTAGAGAGATGTTGGACACATAAGTGGCCCTACGAAATCTGGAGAGCCGTTTTAAGAGTGGCACTACGAAATTTTCTGTAGCAGCTACTGTTAGAGATTTGATCATAAAACCCAAACGACAAAGTGGGTTTCTATGAAATGTTTTGTGGAGGAAGATGATATCCTTGTTGACTCGCTGTCCAAATTTCAGCCTGACCCAGTTTGGCATTTGGGAGAAACAATTTAAACACCAATGCGCTATAGAATGTACTACCAATTCTCTGTTTTGCATAGCTGATTGGATATTCACCTTGTTGGGAGGTTTCCACCTCTCAAGGAGGGTTCAAATGGTTTCTCAAGGATAATTTATATGTCAAGGGACACCTGTACCTAAGTTTTAGCTCCATTAAATACCTCATGCAGTGAGGTGGAAACAATTTATTAATGACTTCCAACAATTTCCTGAAAATTAGTAGTTTGCTGGATTTTTGTTTCTTTGATTGTTGCCACCTATCTCCAAGGCTTAGAATCCAATGGAGGAGATGGGATTCGACCTCCTAAGGATATTTGGATGCTATTTTCTATTTAATGAAGGAGAGAGCTCTTGGAGAAGGGTTGGATTCATGAGCCAAGAGAGGCTAGAGAGGGTAGGAGCAAGCAGTTTCCCTGTGTGTGTTCATTTGTAAGCCTATGGGAATTTTATGATTGTAAGCATTACTGCTATTGGAGACTCATGAGAGTTGTGATTCTAGATTGTAATTCTTTTGTTTATATATCTTCTTATTTGAATATATTGCAGATTTGAGGATCAAAGGCTGCCAATGATTTATGGATCCCTAAGAAACAGAGGATCTGTTGTATTTTTGCCCATCAATCATTGTTTTATTCAAGTATTTGTTGATTTATTAATTTGAGAGGATATGTGTTTAGTGAACATTCTATCTTATGTTTTGCTTCTTCATTCTTCCATATATCAACATATAATCTTGTTTTCTATTGAGCATCTTTGGTGCCTTCGATGAGTAGAATGTTTATGACTCCATTGCCCATTGGTGTAGCCTACTGATCTGCAGTTTGTTTCCCTCTCCCTTTATTTCTCCATCTTGTTGATCCACCTATTCTAAACCAAAATTATCTTTTACATTCTGATGGGTGTTGAGCTTACACTTTAGCATTCAAAGTGTGACTTTCAGTGCTAACGTTTTTGGCGTTGTTGTCGGGGACAAATTTGAGTAGATTGAAGAGCTCCCTGGAAAGAATGACACAGATCCAGCTCTTGATGGTAGATAAGAGCGGGACAAAAAAAAAAGGTTGACTGTATTATCTACCCGACGACTCCACAATCAAAGACTCCACTGGGGAGGATCCTGTTGACAGAAAGATGAAGGGGCAGAAGTGTAAAACTAGGCATCATTTCATTAGTTTTCTACATGAACTCATGTTCTTCTTTATCAACTCTTTCCTATATTTTCCTTTACATATAAAGAGAATCATCTTGTGCTTTGTTTATTGGGATGATCATCAACCTTCCTTTATATATCCATCCTTGGAAGAAGAAGACCTGTCTTCTGCCTATGTTGTATATGTTGATCTTGTATCCTCACCTCAGCCTATTCATAAGGATGAGATTTGTATTCAAATCCATCCTGAATTTGATCATCCTTGTAACCTTGAGGAGGTTGAAACTGATTCAAATCCTTCTCAAATTTCATCACCTTCTGCTATTACTGTTGAACCTTGCCATCAACTTGTTAAACCTCATATCCAACCCACTAGTTTTCAAACTAGAATCAGAGACAATGTGTT
Organism: Picea engelmannii; assembly: GCA_009831015.1. NCBI lineage: Eukaryota > Viridiplantae > Streptophyta > Pinopsida > Pinales > Pinaceae > Picea > Picea engelmannii. The sequence goes on along the minus strand of ML811882.1, from coordinate 271,038 downwards.
TAAACCTTTAAGGCTTCCATATCACCTTCATCCTTATCCTCTTGATTTACTTGAGAATCTTCCTCGATTCTCTGGAGAATATTATGTTACAAGTGAGAGGCATTTGGAGGCATTTGAGAACTTTGTTGATCAGTTTGAGATATTTCATGATGATGTTACCATGAGGTTGTTCTCCAAATCTTTGTTTGGAGATGATGCTATGTGGTTTAAAGGTTTGGGAGCCGATTCCATTGGTTCTTGGATTGAGCTATGCAATGCATTTTTAAATTGTTGGGGTGAGAACAAGTCCCTTGATCAGTTCTTGGATAATTTTAATGCTTTGAGGAGAGGGGAAGAGGAAGCCTTGGCTGTCTTCAATAGGAGGTTTTATAGTGTTTAACATAGCATGCCAGTGGAAATTCGACCTCCCGAGATTGTTGCCATGGTGTACTATGAAATGGATCAACATTCAGATCTTGTCCTTCTCCTGAGAGAAATGAAATATTCATCTTTAAGATGCTTATTTGAAGATGCTGAAGAAGTTGAGGAGAACATTCGTGCTAGCAAGAGGATTTGTATGCAAGTATATTCTGAAAATTTGCATGTGCATGAGCATGAAGACTGTTAGTATGTTTCAGATTTCGATCAAGAAGACAACGAGTATAAATCAGATCTGGAACAACAACAAGGATGTAAGTATGATTCACATTTGGAATCAGATTCTTCAATATTTGCAGATTTTTCTATGGACAGGAATGCATATGAAGCTTATGATCAGTTTTCAGACCATTTTGAGCATGTAGTAGTGGTTGATTGCATAAATAACTATATGTTTTTGGTTGATCATAATTATGATGCTTTAAATCTTGCTGTACAATTATCATGTAGTCATTCTTATGAAGAAGAGACTGCAATTGTTGATGATCAAGAGTTGGTTTCGAAATAACAAGAAGGTCATTTATTTGCAAGCAGAAAGGCATTTACGAATGAGCAGTTGTTTTCTATGGATAAACATGCTTCTGATCTTGTTTTTAAGGATCCATTTGCAACCTTGTTAGAGTCTTATGTTTCATATTTTCTGAAAATTCAAATTGCATTATTTCACCGATACTCATGGGTGAGTATGGTTTTATGAAGGAGTTTATGTCATTGCTGCTATACTTCTATTATTATTCATTGATCAATGACATAGATGATATCATTTAATTCATCAAGTTACTTGAATGGTTACTGTGGAAATAGTCTTTTACTTGACCAAGTTGCAATTTTGGTTAGGGTAGGGTAGCATAGGTAATAAGCTCGCTTCCTGAGCCTTTCTTTCCTTCAGTTTGTAGTGGGTTTTTCAGTTTTCATGAATAAGTGGCGGTATTAGAGGTTGGTTGCATAGATGACTCCATAGCCCAAAAACCAAGGCACTGGAGCTGCAACAATTCTTAGACCCTCACAGGGAGGACTCTATTCCCTGTGGAGCTAATGTTATCACATGAAGTTGTAAAGGGTCACATGTAGTTGTTATGGGTCATTCATCCTCACATTTTTGAAGTGTTTAGGGAAATATTAGATTTTCACCTACTGGAGGCATTTACAGAATCATAGTCCATATACTAAGACTTTTTTTGTTTTTGAGGATTCATTGCATAACACTGAAAAACACAGAGATTTTGTAGCGCTTGGCGCTACGAAATCATCTACACAGACTGTTCTATAGTTGCACTACCAAAAGGCGCAACATAATCACCTAGCCAAAGTACACCATCAACACCAACCTGCAAACTCAAAAAGAGAAAAATTTGTGAAAAAAACGAGGGTTTTGTTACATTTTTGGAGCAATGCAACCCACGGTGCGACCCTTCTACACAGTGCGACCCATAATGCGACGCTTCTGCAAGTTTTGAGTGACTAACTTAAAACTTGTATTATGAACAAATGGGAAGGTATTTTCGAAAACTAGAGGAGGTTTTTGTTCATCAGATACCAAGTAACAAAAACCTCTTTCAATTTTGCAAAATGTGTTATGGTTAGAGAGATATTGGACACAAAATTGGTGCTACGAAATCTACAGAGCCGTTTTAGGAGTGGCACTATGAAATTTCTTGTAGCGACTACTGTTAGAGATTTGATCATAAAACCCAAACGACGAAGTGGGTTTCTCTGAAACAATTTTTGGAGGAATATGATATCCTTGTTGACTTTCTGTCCAAATTTCAGCCTGGCCTAGTTTGGTATTTGAGAGAAACAATTTAAACACTAGTGTGCTACGAAATGTGCTACCAATTCTCTGTTTTGCATAGCTGATTGGATATTCGCCTTGTTGGGAGGTTGCCACCTGTCAAGGAGGGTTCAAATGGCTTCTCAAGAATCATTTATATGTCAAGGGACACCTACACCTAAGTTTTAGCTCCATTAAAGACCTCATGTAGAGAGGTGGAAACAATTTATTAATGACTTCCAACAATTTCCTGAAAATTAGCAGTTTGTTGGATTTTTGTCTCTTTGATTGTTGCCACCTATCTCCAAGGCTTA